>KN885665.1:0-20164 GCA_000934455.1 Apostichopus parvimensis | reverse complement strand
ATATTACGCCTCGTAAACAATGCAGAAAATTGTTCAATTGCTCAGTTGGAATGAAGTGAACAATTGACACTATTCAGAAAAATGTTGAATTGACGAGATACGATAAGTTGTCAATTACACATTTTGCAGAAAATTGTTCAATTGCTCAGTTGGAATCAAGTGAATAATTGACACTATTCAGAAAATGTCCAATTGACGACATATGATAAGTTGTCAATTAAACATTTTGCAGAAAATTGTTTAATTGCTTAGTAAAAGCAACTGAGCAATCCAACATTTTTCTGATTTTTGATAAGATATTATCTTGTTTTCTAAACAACTTACTGAAAAATGTTGACTTATTGGGGCACGTTTTCTTATGTTGATGGCACTTTTAAGCTTCCGTAATGTTAGGAATTGCAAGTAGATGAATTTTGTTCACGTGGTTCTTGATTGGGATTGTTTCTCCCTCTTGTTTTGTCAATTAAACTCTACTGAACAAATCGTTATAATAATTGCTGATAAAACCGTTTATTGCTAGGACAAACAGGAAACACTTAACGAAGTATCTTTGAAAGGGACTCGAAGTTCCACCCTGCGGGTAATAAGTTGTAATGGAATCTGCTGATTTATTAATTGTCTGTTTAGATGAAATGCGTAAATATCAAACCGAAATTTTCTGGTTTCTCATCTAAAATAGTTAAATGATAAATGGGAATTTTTTATTAACCTTGTCATATATCGATGTACATTATTTCGGTTTACAAGGTTTAATATTATCCTAAACTTTAAGAGTATAATTCTTTGTTGCACTTAGGCCTACTGAAAGCATGCAAGCATATTTTTGTTTCATTACGAAGAATCTATGGAATCAGTTGATAACGTGAAATTGCTAATAGGAATTAATTCTCGCTGTCCAGTCATTGTATCTTTGCGAATTGTCTTATTATGATGAATTTAGAGTCGACGAGACGCTACATCATTGTGTGTTTCAGTAAAACACGATAGCAAAGGATTTATACGTTACAAGCAAAGGCAAAACAGAGAACATGATGGTGTTTACATGGTCCAATGTTGATTATCTCAACTGTACCTTCTCAGCTACTTGCAACAAGTAGTGTATGTGTCTCATTTGAAAGTGAAACCATTTATTCATTGGATAGCAACATGAATGTTTCTCTTAATTATATGGATTTCAACGAAAGTAACACTCTGGCGTATAGTTTTATCTTTCATTCTTCAGTGGAGACCAAGCTAGAACCACCAAACACTATTTCCTTGTATATATTTGGCTTCCTGGGAATTTTAGTCATTGTTGCTAATACAAATGTCATTTATATTTTCCTTCGGAGGAAACGTGTCCGACAAGTCATAGTAAATGTTTATTTATTCTATCTGGCAATATCTGATCTCATGGTTGGTTACCTCATATTGCTTGCAACATTCGTTTGGGGAATATTGGACTTTCCTGAGATACCAGCTTCAATATGTCATATGTGGTTCATTTTAAAGTTTTATCCCATTTTGTTATCTGCATTGGTAGTAGTGTTACTTAGTAACGATAGATATCGCCTTGTGGTCGATCCTCTGAAATATCATCGTACGCAAACAGTGCGCAGAGTACATAAAATTAACCTAATGTCATTCGGTCTTTGCTTCGTTTACTGTGTTCTTTACAAAGTCGTTGATTTTTCGTTACTTATTCCTCAGTCAGAACCAGGATCCAACGAAGAGAATTTCCTAGATTGTGCAGCCTACAGCGTTACTTTTAATCCTGTCTCCTTTTTCATCTTCACGTCCGCCAATTTCTGTTTTCCTTCCTTAACTTTACTTGTTGTTAATGTTGCTTTTTCATGGAAATTATTTAAGAGGATTCAAGTTATGTCACACAAGGAACACTCTGAGCTTACTGGATCACACCGACTAACAGAGGGCGTCTATCAAAATGATGTCTTCAGTACATACGTATCTCCTGGCGTGTCCGAATTTCAGTTGCAAAACTCGGAGAGTAAAGCTGATGAAAGTAGAGTAGTTGTAACAATCAGGAACAAATCATTTATGGCAGACATAGAACGTCAAACTATTAACTGCGAATCTGGAAATGTTACAACCAACGAAGCCTACAATACTACACAAGCTGACCGTCGTATCCAAGGTGACGGTGGTACCGATGAGAAAGGAATGTGTGCATCGTTATCCAGTTCTCGTTATTTGTCGAAACAACGTTCCGAAGAGATGGCCAAGCTTCGCAGAATAGCGATTAAGTTGACAGCCTATGTTTCCGTCTTTATTATATGTTGGACACCGTACGAAGTGATTTCATGTCTGCAAATGTGTGGTGTGTCATTCTCCGGTCAGCTTTTTAATGCCGCGGCACTCATATTGTCATTGAATTCCCTAATCAACCCGTTAATGTACCAAGTCTTTCAAGAAAGGTACAAAAAGAAGTGTCTTTTCCCACGAATCTTCAAGAGACATTACATCAAGAAGAACTCCCCCAGAGAGTTAGATATGCTGCCTCCAACTTCAATACAAAAATGAAGTCGTTAGAAGTCTTAAAATCAGTAGGTCTAGTGCTGGTTTATTCCCGAAAGAGTTAAATGACTTTCTTATTTGGTTTCAAGAGTAGAAAATGACTTCAATGCAACTTTGTAAATGGAAGGTGATGTATGTTGGCACAATCAATCCTGTGTGTTACTACAGTTATGATGTTTTTCCTGAAATGGAAAAGTGTGTTAACTCTCGAAGAAGCATCAGAGGTCTTGGTATTAGTAGGTGAAAGTTTAAATAAAAATAAGTTTGTTGGGTGCCATGACATGCACAGCTGTGAAGAACTCAAATATAATGAAGTTCTTCTGGGAAGAAGAGCTGGGTTTAGAACATTTTCAGGGACTTCTACTTCAGATGTGTAAGATTGCCCAGAGGACATATTCACACTGGTTAAAAAAGTTCTTAGTTAGTCAATTCAAAGAATCTTAACGTGGCTAAAGCTAATTGTTTAACATTTTTTTCAAATGTTCTAAATCATTAGATCTAAGTCAATCTTCACAGCACTTTGTTTGGTGAATTGTATGATGTCTTTTCAAATTGGGTAATATTTCGTGTATGAATTTTGACAACACCATGGTGATAATGTCATCTAGGCATTTGATGGGGAAAGTGTTGCTGCTACTTTTTTTTTTATATGATTTTATCCATTTATCCACAGAGAAAATAGAATATCTACCAAAATGGTCCATCAATGGTCCATCAAATCAATCACTTATAATGATTCCGTAACTTTTGTGAACTGGACCAAATGTAAGTGCCAACCGTGGAGATGATTTGTACAAGAGAAATAAACGTGCATGCGTTTCTTATTTGATACGATCAAGAGCTCGGGCAAAGAGAACTCCACAAAACAAATAAACAAACAACAAATAAAAAGTAACGATGACTAAACCATTAGTGCTAATGTAAATGATCTGTTTTTTTATAACAACAATATATGGACTTTATATGGATTATATGGACTTATATACTGGACTTAACCCCTGTGTTTTAAATTAGTATTAGTCGAACTAGGCATAGTAATTAGAGTTGAAGGTTATTAAATACGAGGCTTTTTAATAGACGTTTAAAACTAGTAGTGAATTAATCAGCCCATTTATGAAAATATTTCAGAGACAACCTTGAAACGTTATATAACGGTGATGTTGATGCTCAGTTTTAATATTTTAGATTAACTCGTTAAGTGCAGGACAAAAAATAAAATAAAATACAGATCAAATTATTAACAGGCAGGGAAAAAACTTAAACTTCTAATGACTTGGAAGATTTTATGATCGTGTTCAATTTGAGTCGACAGCTTCATTAAAGAAACAAGGAAGAGAAGAATATGATCTTTTTTTAAAGAAGTTCTATTAAAAATAAACGATAACACGTATTGATATATATATGTGACCATAAGTGAAAATATTGAAAATGCAGTTTGAAATTATTATTTTTAATTATTTGAAATGAATGAATTTAATTTACTTTACAGTGTATATATATATATATATATATATATATATATAATATAGTTACTATTGTTTACAGTTGGTTTGTCTCCTAATTCACATATTTATTATGACGTCAGATGAGTCAAAATGCTCAATTCCATTCGAGGTATAAGACACATATACGTTTGTAATGTATGTAGACGACACACAGTGGTTGCATGAACATGGACGTATGAATGACGAGCGGGCCAAAGGATCACCCAAACGCCCCTCCCACCTTTGAAATAATGTGAGAAAGGCAGAAGACGATGGCCATGAAATACGTCAGAAAATGTAAAACTAAAATATTGCTATTATTGTCTGTAACCACTTACACGACTGCCGTAAAAAACCACAACTTTAAATATGAAGGGTTATAACAGAATACATCACAACACACAATCTACCAGAATATCGTTTGAATATGTACGGACCATAGAAATCGACTAGGAACGGACATATACAAGCTCAAGAATGCTAGGAAGGTTATAGATGATCACATTCGATTTAACTTGTCCACCAGGGGAGTGGGGAGGGGTTCAAGTCGGGTCCCTGGACCAATTATGTGACTGGGTCCCTTTCTCAAAAGTTTTTTTGATGACTGTGATATACATGTTACACTTTATTCAGGGATGGTCTTTCACAATGGAAAATGAGGAATTCCAAGACTGGTTTGAAGCTTGATTTACTTTTACTTTCCTAATTGGGAAGGATTTGGAAACAGGAATCAATAAGAATCACATTCCTGTTTCAATTATCCATCGAATCCTATGCAATATAAGTACACTCAATACCTTCTCCTATCGGAAAATGCGACATAGTGACGCACACCAGAGCTGGAGGGAACACGGTGAGCGGTGAAGTCCTTATAATAACCCAGAGCCAACACAAGCCTCTGCTGCAGGGAACAAAACGGATAGCAATACTACATCATATTTAGATGGGTAGAAGGTAACAAAGAATGTGGCAGTAACTACTTGGGTCAGGAGGAGGAGGGTTAGGGAAGGGAAGGAGAATGGGGAGGGAGAAGGGAAGGAGGATGGGGAGGGAGAAGGCAAATGAGATGGTGGAGGAAAGAAGAAGGGGTGGAGAGAGGAAAGGAGGTATAAGGAATTGAAAGGGGAATGGAAGAAACAGGACAGTCAAGGAAAGGGGGGGGGGAGGGTATGGAGAGGGGATGGGAAGGAACAGGGCATGAGAAGGGAGGGAAAAAAGAGACTGTTTAAACATGGATCATGAGTTCCTTTAATGGTAGAAAGAATTCCGAACACAACAAAAAATAATTTTTGTAGAGAAGATCACATCAAGTGGAAGAGCTCCTTTTATTAACAAAATCTTTACAATGTTTACCTTTTTACCTCTAAAGTAAATCCACAAACTGTTATCTCGTAAAGGAATACTCCTCAAACACATAGGTTTCAATATGTAACATAATCTGGTCAAGGTTTACAAAGCTGTTTGTGAAATTTATCATGCTGGGCTAGGATTATTAACATTTCTGAATCCCCCGCCCAACCCCCTCCCCCCACAAATAATAAATAAAATAAGAACAATAGATCAGTAGAATGTGGACTAGTGGTTAGCAAGTAATCTGAAGTTAACACAATGGGTTGGCGTTTAAAACGGACAGTTTCCATCTCTATACTTAGAAATCATTCAATTGGCTAATTACAAGATACCCAGGATTGTCATTGAAAGTCAGGTATATGATAGGTCTCCCAGTTAAAACATTTCACTTGCTTTTAATGCTACAAAGTCGGCTATTATGTCATAAAGAATGCTGCCAAAGTCTGACACATGACGTGTTCACATTTGACTCAATTCCATCGTACTCATCTGAAGGACTTACAATGTACCTATATGAAATAGCTATACAGTTAAGTGTCAAAATGTAGACGCAAGAATAATCTTTAAGAAGTTTCCTTTTTTCTTTTGGTCCTTGCAAAGGCCATTTATGCAGACTACTTTAGTAATTTGTTGGGGGCCGATGGCATTTCATACAGTCAAAATTACAAAAAATAAGGTGAATGGGAATTTTTTGAATTTTGAATTTATTTTCTAGTTTAATTCATCTACATGGAACCTACAGAACATACCCTACAGAACGTATACCCAATTAAAATATTTTGTTTAAGAAGCTCGTGAGCTTTAATATGTTACTAAAATCAAAAGCTTTAATATGTTGTTAGCTAAAGTATATACCGGAATGACATGTTTTGGCGATAAAATATTAACTGTAAATCTCTCTGAAAATATTTGAGTATTTTTTTTTTTTAAATCTTTGAAATGCTTTGCCAATTTTCTAAAATTGCTTGCATAGCACCAAAGACAGGCGAGTGTCCAGTGGTGAGTGAAATTGTGGTGAAACTGCAATACAAATCTTTGCCTGTCCATTTCTTGACTTTTCATTTTCTTTTGCAAAACTTTTAGCATAAAACATACATGTCATGCTCTTGTTCATGACTGTACTTTCAGTAAAATTCCTGTTAAAAAAGATGGAAAAATGAAATCCTGAACTTTCTTGTTCAATTGCATTACAATTCTGCAGCATAGGGAGATTGGTGATTGTAACTAGAGGTGTCGAGGGCCCGGGGACAGTTTAAGCCAATGGGGCCTCATTTTTTGCACTCTTTCATTTTCCTCATGCTTGCTATGAAAGTGAGAGTACAATTTTCTTTATCCTTCATTTCCCCCGGCCCCAATATTGAGTGTGGGCCCAGGCTTTTGCCCACACGTAACCTCTCATAAGGCCTGGTTGTAACTGGATATAAAGTCTGGTTGGATAAACTTTCAAGCTATTTATTCTCCATTGAAAAATGAAGGAGACATATATCACAGATCGGTTATTTAGGTATCCTAAAAGTTGAGTCCCATGACACTGGCTCTTTAAACTACTAATGTATTGTGATAATAACTCATGTAGCCTATGGGATGCCATTTGTGACAAAATGTGATCAAGTTTTGTATAAAGACAATCATGAAACATACATATAACACAAAATACGCAACCAAAGAGAAATGATACTTTGGAGGAGTTATATAGATGAACTTTAAATGATATATCTGCTGTTGAAACTAAAAGAGACTAAAAGAGCTGTTGCTTTAATGTTGTTTTTCCCTCCATATATGCGATATGAATGCCTGTGTGCTTAAATAACAGAACAAAGATGTATCTTAACTGTTGCATGGAAGGTTTTAATATCATGAACCAATTACAAAATTCAATATAAAATCAAGCTTTTAATATGACAATGTACAATTTAACGTCAAAACTTGACAAACTTTTGTCACAAATGGCAACCACACTAACTTTCATAGCAGAACACATAATGCAAGTATTCACTGTAACTTTGGCAGCTATCATAATCATGCTGATTAATTTCCAACTAAACAGAAGGCATTTTTTTTTTTCAAATAAATTCACAAAGATTTATCAACTGACTAGGAAGCCCATGGCACCCTAGGAACCCTACCGGCAAACCTAACCAGAAGTTTTTGGTCAGAATTGAGGATATCTTAGGGGATGTCAGAATTCATCATTTCTATCCCATGCTCAAACTATTTAAGCTGTTGCTTTAAATTGTATTTGCCACAGTTGTTGTGGTCCCATACTCTATGGAAGGATAAGGTCACATGAGAAAAGATAGAACTAGTCAAAAATCTCAAAGGCTGACAAATGGAACAACTTATTCAACATACCATTAATTTTCTTTATTGTTTCTGTACCAAAAAAGTAAATTTTAATCACTAATTGGAACCAACCAATTGGTTTTCAAACCACACAGATCTGTTTAGACAGATTGAGCACAATTATCCGACTATGAGTATTGTTCAAACCTCTTGGAAAGTTTTAACACAATAACGACTTATAGCCTCCCCCTCCCCACCCCGGAAAAAATTAAAGCTAGAGAAACATTATGATAGAGGGGAGTAGACCACCAAGAGTTATTTCACCAATCGTGTACCTTTAGACTCTGGAATGTTCTGATTTTAATTTTACAATCCTGTACCAATTGTATTTCTCAAATTTTCTCAAAATTTTGAAAAGAGAGAGCTGCACTAGTCAAGATCCTGTTTGACTGAGAGGACGAGTATTTTGCTTTCAGCGGTGAAGGTGAGGTAGAGCTAGTTCTTATGTGCACAGAGTTTTACTTTCTTCATAACAATAAAATGCCCAAATTAGTCGCACACAATCTGGAGCATTCTTCAACCACAGGAAAAATGTATACTGCAAACAGTATATTACATCAAACTCAAAAAAAAAAAAAATAAAAAAAAAAACAAAAAAAAAAAAAAAAAAAAAGGAAGAAATTACCTCAAAGCCAGATTAAAATCAATATCCCTATCTAACCTATCATCAATATCTAACAAATCATCAATATCTTACCAATCATCATCACTCATATGGAACCGCCACTTTACTCTGTATGCAGTTTAAATCATCACGGATGACGCATGTAAATTGATTGTTGCAAACTCTTATCACTTTTTAAAGACTTGGGCAAGTCTAAAACTTCACACTCCACCGACACAGCTCCGGTTTCTTCTTTTTCTCATAGACTCAAATTCGAAAAAAATGAATGAACCAACTGATTAATTTTCACAAGCTTTGATGAATGTAGACAAAAACTTTAAACCTTAAAAAGTCATCAGTTATTGGCTCCAAACCTGCTAACAGGTTCAGACTCTTCAGACATTGTATATAGTTTGACAAATTCGACAATTCAATGTCTCAATGAGGGGGGAAACAATATCTTGAAGGCGGTAGTAAAATGCTTGTTGACATTGGAGAAGGAGGGACCATAATTTGGCTTTCTAGCATATTTGGGATCAATAATGATGACCTTTGACACTGGCTGTTTCATCAGCTGGAGGTCCTTCAAGTAGGAAAAGTTTATGTTCTCTACTTCAAGCAGACTCACCAGGGAAACCCAATTCACTGATTATCTCCATGAGTTTTATCGTAGCGTCTATGAGTAAAGAATTCTAGAATACGATAGAGAAAAATAGACAAGTCATTCCCCAAACTCTTGTATCGTTCTGCAGTTTATCACATTACGTTCACATACCCGATGTTAGAAATGTTTACAATTCTCTTTCTACTTTGTCACACTATCAAATGGCAGTACTTAAATCTTTATTAATATTCAATGAACACAATACCATAACCCACACTTACTATTTCACACAAAGTTCTGAATTCCTTAAATTGTAGAGCTACATTTTAAATTGACTTTCAAAATGTGAATCATCAGAAAACTTGAGCCAGGCAGAACTAGTACCACTGATGTGTCCATTTTCTTCTTTGCAATCTGAAACTTGTTTGGTAATTGTGTTTTAATTTGGATATTAAATATGGTTTTGATGTCCACAATTTGATAAGAAGATTTGTTTAAAGGCCAGCAAGTTAAAGGGTGGATCATGAAGCATCCACCATTTTGAAAACAGTCCCTAGCAACCGGCTACACTTGAGAAAATATCACTTTAGTACTTTACCATGTATCATATTGCAAGCAACCACTGACATCAAAGAACTAGAATGGGCAGTCTAGAATCAAATCTAAAGACATGGGTAACCATAGCAACCAAGTAGAAATTCTATGTACTGATCACAACACTAACACATGCATAAAATGTGCCCAACCGATCCAAAAAATAAACATACAAGATCCAACATACAGTATTCTTTGTGATACAAGTCAATGTTGGGTATTTTATAGTTGATTCCTGCTATTAAGAATACATTCCCAGATATGTTCAAATCAACTGATTTTAATGGAATCAACCCATGAATGGACAAAATGAATGAGACATTTGGAGGTGTAGTTTGCATCGACATATATATGCAAAATCTTATCTACTGTAAAGGAGCCTCCAATAACAAGTTTATCTGCAACGAATGTTGCTTACGATCTGGTTCTGTATAATATCAATGGAACTCATTGTAGAGATCGATTGGGTATTTGTATAAATTGAGCTAAAAGATTTAATGAAAAAGAAAAAAGAAAGGGAAAAATATTGTCCTTCAGAAGAGCAAATTAAAGAATGACCCATCTAAGTTGTTAAATATTTTAGAGATGAAATGTTCAAGATGCTAGTTTTCATTATCTATTGCTATATATCGATGTAAGCCCATTCCCTTTGTGATCTTTCTTTTCATTCAAACCTAAGCAAAGATGCTGCCACAGTGCATAAAGGAGCACAGCTGATTAACCCAATTCTAGCAAATCTGACATACACTTTAATAAACTCCCAATTTTTAAGCAGCATTTCGTCTGTGTTTAAGTTGTGCATAATGCATGCTCTTTACATAAAAAAGAGGGAAAAAAACAAACTTATCAAAGCTGAAATATCCAGGCTGGTTGAAAAATGAAAAAAACAAAAATGAAAATATATTGCACCAGTGAGATAAACTACAGGGTTAAACTTGTTGATTAATGTTATTTTTCTTTTGCATCGGAGCTGCAGCATTAAAACTTTGCTTCGTGTCAGACAATGGTATCTCTGGGGGTTTCTTGGAATCACTTGTCGCTGAGCGAGATGAAATAAAACCATCTATGTTCCAGAACTGACTTCGATAAGTTTAAATGTCCATCTCAAACTGGGGCTCCTCCGCCTCAACTGTAAGAAACAACAGTAAGAAGGTTTGATGTCAACTCAGAAATAACAGACTTATATATTCTAACGTATAAATTTCCTTCATCTTGTAATACTCAGAATAGCTGCATTTCTTGATTGTTAAAGAAAGTCAGAGCAGAAATAAAGCTGGAAAGAGAGCGGCTGTCAGAATGACTCCATGAAGACACAGTCTGTAGCCTAGAGTGACCTCAATAGGCATCAAAAAGTGGAAATGTGAGTAATGGTGATGAGAACGGGCCAAAAACTTGCTCCCGGGTACCAGTCTGCTAATTTTGGTTGATCCCAGGGTACCATTACTCATCCAACCTAAACCCCAACTCAGTGTACTAGCGTAGTTGTTTAAAACATTTCTCGGGGGGGAATAGTAACTAATTATCACCAAATTAACAAATCAAAATAGATGGTAATATCACCAAAGTGTTTATTAATTTGATTAAAAATGTAACTGAAAATGGAGAACCATGATAGTGATGTTTACCAATGTTCGGACCGGGTGGTAATGGCTTAGACTGGGTAGTAATTTATTGGGTCGGTCCCCTGGGTTCCCGTTCCCATCACTAGTAAGCGATGGTGTAGATTGACCTCAACAGGTTAATGCAAAAATGACCATAAAGTAATTTGTAAAACTCTTTGATAAAGATTCTACAAGCCAAAGTTTAGAAACAGGATGGGGAAGGTCATGAGGTACTTACTAATAGCACCATCTTTTGCGTTACTGTTCGGCTTTGGTGGTTGTGCGCTCCCATTAGTCGTTGGCTCACCCACGTTAGTCACTCCTGGGATATTCGGTAAGTTCTTGGGAGGGGTCTGCGCCAGAGGCGACTGACGAAATTGCATCAGGAAATCCCGATCATAGATAATGCGAGTACCTGGAAATTAATGAAGTGAGAGCAGGGCTTAAGTAAGAAATATGAATCACAGAGACTCCAACTAGTGCTGCATGTTACAAGTTTGAAGTCAATGAGGTTCTATAAGGAGGGGTAGGTCTAAGGGAAGACCTCCCCTTGGCATACTTTTCTGTCATTAAGAGGGTGTATCAGTGCAATGCTAGCATCTCTTTAAGCTTGCCAAGCAGATCAATCCATCTACAGGGGTATGCCAAGGCAGAAAGCCACATGGATTACTGAGCCAATGGTGGAGAGTAGACTGACAGTATCACAGTAGCTTGACAAATTTGCTGCCCATTTTGCCTAGGTTACATAACTTCATCGATGGGCATCTGTTCTTTATGCTTTGCAAGAGTTATTTTGGGTCTATCGTCACCATTACTGTTCTTTTCTCATCAAATAGGACTACTTCGTTAGTCCCAATATTCCAGATAGGTCATACTTAAGACTTGTTAGTACTTTGCTTTAAGGCAGCTGGTTACATTGCATTACATAAGTGAGTGAACTTGTTACCTTCGACTCACTCTGCACTTGAGTTAATATCTAATCCACAAAACTGGATTTTAGGCCAAAATGTCACTTGAAGATTATAACAATTTCCATGCAGCTTAAATTATGTTAGATGCCTTTGTACAGCAGCAATGAAAGTGCTGTATATACAAAGGATGAACCATAGTAACCTGTCTCCATTTTCTCCCTCAACATAATAATAAACTGTTGTGGCAATGTTGCAATACTATGTATTTCAACTGTGGTGCCATCATGAATCCTTAAAGCTCTCTCCTTCTCTGTGTCTTTAAGTCTACTCTAAAAACTAGAACTTTCTAGAACTTAACAACCTTTAGCAGCATTGTTACGAAAAATTTATTGAAACTGCAGGGAGGGGCGGGCCAGGCCACCCATTAAACAGCAAAGCTAAGGGACTGAGCCCTCTGCCCTATACTGTTTATAATATTCACAAAGTATAGGCAGTGATACAATTGCATCTTTACAACTACACTAGCAAAAGCATGTCATAAAATAATATTCACAAAATATAGGCAGTGATACGATTGCATCTTTACAACTACACTAGCAAAAGCATGTCATACAATAAATGTAATCGATATGGACGCAAGCTTTCTTTCACAGGACGCAAACTTTTTTTCTCTAGTAACATTACTGCTCTAGTTGATGTTTACCTTTTGGTATCCCATTCTTTATCTTTGTTAAGTTTGCTGTTTCTCACTGTTGTTGCACTGCACTAGGAGCATTTTTCTTTACTAATACTGGTGCATTACAAATGTTCAACATTATTATTATTATTATTATTATGTTAACATATTTGATGGGCAGTAGACACTAATACATAGTCAACACAACAACACTGATTACTTTGGTGGTATAATGCAGACCATGTTGTTTTACTTTTAAATACTTGAAGTAGCAGAGACCATGTTTCTAATATTTAAAGGTAGTCAGTATATACTGTAGGGCCCAAATTGTAACACGCTATAATTGCTAGGAGTTTTCAAAATGTACTTTCCTGGAGGTTTTTACTCTCCAAATTGTTCTCAGATAGTTTTAAGGAACACACAAGATGACTGAACGTCCCAGTGAGGACAATTTCTTAGAAGGTTGTAATAAACTTAGAGTTAAAGAATTTTGACCAAAGGTGACCATATTTGAATATCTAGCATATTTGGGGCCAACACAGCAAACCTTTGAGCATATTTGTGTTCTAGGGTTAACACAGAAGGAACATGGGGTGTTGTATATCATTTCTTCTGGACTGACATGATCTTTCAATCAATTCTTCAACAGCGCTCCCAATCAGAATAAATATTGTTCTGTTATTAGAGCATTTACAATATTCTGAGTTTGAACCAACTCAACATTCTGATGATGTAGTTAAGATCCCCAAAAGTACCAGTATCTAGGCATTACATAGTTCTTGAATCCATATTTGGTAACCTCAAGTAACCTCACACAGTTACTCAAAACAATGACAATGTTGCTCTTCAATAAAAAATGTTGGATATGATTACATCTTTAGATGAAAATGGCTTAAGAAGAGATCATCCAGATGTAACTAATCCATCCTGTACCAGCAAATTACTATAAATAATTTATGAAATTTCTACAGCAATAGGTAAATTATGCTAGAGAAGTTTCATCCATCAAATATCCAAACAAGTTATCAGATTCCAATATAACTGGATAAAGTGTCAAAACAATAAACTGTTTAAGATGACACTGATAAGTTATACCAGTGACAATATAGTTTATATATATACACACTATGTACAGTGATAACATTACAAATAAAAAGGGGAAAAAAGGGCTAATGTACAGTACTGTAGAATATGTATCAATTTAGATCAGTTTGGCATTTACTCCTTTAGAATAAAGACGCAAAATTATAAGCCTGTTGTCATGTGTTTTTTTGTTTTGCATGTTTCGTCTGATTAAATACTTAAGTGATTTAAACCAGGGGATACGTCATAAGTATGAATGTATCCATACTGTAGTTAAAGGACTCTCCAGGGATAATGTATATGTCCTGATTAACTGCTTACATTAACATGAATGAAAAAAATATGAACAGAGGTAACAAAGAAAACCGTCCAAGGTGTTGTTACCTCCTACTAGCTATATGACAATCACCACATCAATTAGCAAACTATAGAAGTACTCCCGGATTAACTAATTAATTCGAAAATTTACAGTTTGTAAGGCTTAAATTGTTCATCAGAAACATCATTCCAATTTACTCTAGCTTCAAGATCTAGTGGTTTGGTTTACTTGGGTATGTAAGTGCCTAAGTAATAATTTGTGATTTCTTTTTCTTGGCACAGTGCCCAATAAGTGCCTGGCAGCTATGGTATTATATTGCACAGTAGCTGCAAATTTACCAGGATTCAGAAGAGCAGATGGTGTACACTCCATTGTGAGAACTTTATCGAAAATCCTAATCCTTAACATACGATGCATTTTACAAGATTGCCAAGGGTTTCTGCATGGGAGTGGGAAAAAATGGAAATGATAAGGTGGAATGGGCTGTTGCCCAGTGGACAAAGGCGGTGGCATTTGAAGCAATGAGGCTTAGCAATCAGGAGGTTCCAGGCTTGATACCTGGCCGGGTCATAGTAAGGTGGGTTTTCATCCCCAAGAGCAATCTACTGTTTTCCCATCTGAAATTACTTTTTAAATGCAAAAGATTCCAGATTTGAGTTAAAAATGTCGAATTTGGAAGCCACCCGACGTGTAACTTGTAATCCATAAGCCCTTGCAGGTTTCTCCCACATTTGTGGTTGTTTTAAGCATCTTAAAAATAACTGCTTATCATTATTAAAGAAGAAAAAAAGGGGGGCTGATTTCCCTTTTGAAAGAAGAAGTAATTTCTCTTATTTCATTTCCAAGCGTTACACATTATATATTATTTCGGACTTTAAACAAAAACACATTTTTTTGATAATTGTAAGGCCTTAGATGACACAATGAATATTGTTTTTACAATCATTATGATAAAGTTTTCTGCAACTTTCTGAAGGACACCAAGTTCAGCAAAATTTTCCTGCCACTGAGCTTTCTACCTATAAATAGGAAGCTCAGAATATTGAACTTAACCATTGCATCTTTTTGACTTGACATGTCTGTAGTAGAGTAGATGTTGTAGAAAGCAAATAGAAATAACCCTCACCACTTTCTGACACATTGTCATTCATTTCACATTCATCTGTGGTACATGTCACAAAGCAAACAGATTGATATGGCTACCGAGTTAATTTAAGTAGACACAATAAATAGCCTACTGCAACTAGTAGTACTGTAAAGAAATCTCAACATTTTTAACGTTCCATATTAAAAAAAAACACATCCTACTTTGTAAACATGACCTGTCAAAAGAAAACTTTTAACAAATTCCTTCGAGAAAATGAAATTTCTATCCATGAAAGATGGCAATCAGGAATATTCTTAGCGTGCAAGGAGATGAGTGAATAGAGATAGCACTAACTGATCAGCTAATGTTATGTCTATGTACCACAAGGAAAAGAAGCACCAAGCAAAACACATCAATACTTCTTTTCACGTTTATGTAAACAAGTATTTGTTTATATATTCCAATGATCTTGTAAGCTAATGATTAATGTGTTCCAGACAAACAGGACTAAGGTAAATTGCTCATGCTAAATAACATTTTGCTATATCACATAGTTGTATTAGGCCTACAGAAACAACTGGGAAGAGATTCTTACACTTGCTGTAGCCTAGCCCATAGCAATGTGTTAGGATCCATTAATAGGTCTGGAAGTGTTTGAGTCAAAATATGTGCAAGTAATATATATAGAATATATGACCCGGATTGGTCCTAGCTGAATTAAAAGTTAACATATGTAAACATCAGAGTGATGTATCCTTGGCCTACCTCCGGGTGTCGTAGAGAACATAGTACCACCGGGGGTTGTACTGTACTCGTGCGGCATCTGCGATGCATCTTTTATCTGCACCCTTCTTGTTGGTATTTCTCGGCTACCGCTAGCATTTGCGTCAGTTACTTTTGCGGACATCGTTACTTTTGTCGGAATATTGCCTTTTGAAAACAAAAGCAACAATCTTACTGCCTAAATAATGTTCATGAAGGGATTTTACTTCCTGACGAAGTGTTGCGGGGTGTTCAGGTTGGAGTGCAGCAACGGGAGGCCTCTCGAAGCTTTTCCATTGTGAACAATCAATATTGTTCTAAATAAATAAATAAATTTACAAATATTCCATCCACTGCAGTTGATAATTACTAATCTATGCATAATAAAATGATGATATAATGCTTTTTATGTAATATTAAAGTATAATTTATGCATATATAGTTTGAAATGACCAAATATTTTGGAAATTGGGATACAGATATATTGGCAAAGATCAATATCACTAGTGTGCACGTCGTCTTCAAAATTATCACAACACATCGTCAGATTTTGAGGCATAAGGTAATTATGGACATGCGAATGTTCCCCATCATAATTTCTATTAGTTAAAAGTCATAGCACAACTATCATCTTTATATTAAAATTTGTAGTAATTGAAATTATTTACAGTTGATTATAATAATGTAATATATTTTTTAAGCTAATATTTATACCTTTAATTCTTCAAGCAAAAGAAGTCTGTTAGTAACGATGTAAACAAAACCACGTGACCCAAGTTACGATTGCGATGCCTGGTAATTGGCGATGACGCAATTCTGGAAACCTGCCAAGGTCACCGAGAAGAGCGACAATTATAGCCAGTAAGATCAAGATTGACTCGAGAGTCGACATGGGTTCATAATTTCGTATGTGATAAAATACATAACTACTGTACTTTTAAATCAAACCTGAGCACACATCATTCATACTAGTCCAGTTAGCCTACCGAGACTTAACAAGTTAGGCCTTACTTGGTTATATTACTAATACTACTATAGTCAGTATTGCGAAGTTCGGAACACTGCGAAGTTCGGACACCCCTAAGAAATACACGATTTCACCATGACAACCTATAGCAACAGCCAATTTCATGAAAAACTACAAAGCTACAGATACTTTCTCTCCAAAATGACCCGTGTGCAAGTAAGTACTTACATATTTGTCAATAAAATGACGGAGATCTATGAAGTCTGTTATAATTACTGAAAGAGCAACTGCGCCACCAATTTTATCACTAGCGCAACACTGTGGGACCGGGTGTCCGAACTTCGCAATACTCTAGCAAAGAAATACCAGTTCCACAATCACGAAGAATCTTCTTGGAATACAACGTGAAAACAGTTTGCAGGAAAGAAAGTTTGATCGTGTATCGTAATATAACACACTTCTCCCACCATATCAAGTATATTTTCAGGTGATTTATACCAGAAGATATAGTTTTGGGGTGTTTTAAGGCTTAGGTGTCCGAACTTCGAAGTGTCCATGCTACTACTAGTCTATATTCATACTTACTAGCCTTAGTAAATTATAACATTAGTGTAACACAAACACGACCAACAGAGAGAGAACTGCAGAGGAACCATAAAAGTCTGAGCCAATTATCCAAACCTAAATCAACTGAAATATTGATTTCCCAGACTTATTAAAGGAAAGTCATGAAACTAGGGGGAGGTGGGTGGAGGATGTACCCAACACTAGCGCCTGCCTATGCCTAATGGTCATGGTAAGTCAGAACTGTCAGTTTTAATTTAATGCTGGTTCACCCTCAATTATTGTGACCTGCAGATTGGACTCAAAATTTCACCAAGGTGCACCAATCGGTCAAGCCTTGGCTACATGGTACATGCTGCTACATTTGACAAGCCATGTCATAGCCCACAGGTGCTCTCAATGTAACATGAAAATTGCATGATATCTAGTTGAATGTAAAGGATAAATTGTAAACTTCACCCATTTGGTTTGTCTGATTCTCCATTAAAGGCATTAAAGACTCGCCCCGAATTGCGTGCGGCCATCTAAAAAAGTTAACTTTCTGTTGCTTGCAAGTGACGTTTTGTTCGTGTCGCTACAAAATGCAGACAGTAATGAAACGTGATACCTTGTTATCTTTAGCTGGACCTGAGATGTCCATCGCTGTATCGTTTATACACTGTGCTGTGGGTATTGACCGCAGCTGTATATACTGACTGTACACTAGTGTCTAATTACCGACGGTAGCAAGCTGTGTGTGTATTTTCTGGGATCGATGGTGGTGTCTAACACTTCTGTTACACTTCATTCGAAACTAGGTCAGAATACCGGCATTAGACATTTCTTTGTGCGCGAGTCTTCACACCCTTTAAATTGATTATTTCTATGCACTGAAAATGAATTGAATCCATAACACTTACGTAGATGATGGGGAACAAATGTAGCCAGTGACCTTAAAGAGTAACGATCATTCCCAAAAGAATTCTGTTTGTGCTTATTCTTGATCTTAAAGACTATCCAAAAATAAGTCACAATGTTCAAGTTGAATTAACTCATCTTCAGTCTTGTTTACTGGCAGTATAGCACAGTAGAAAGTTGGCTTTAAAGTAAGTGAACTGTTCAGCTTCAATCACTGTGTGTTGGTCTTCCACATAGAAGATATACCATTATTTAAAAAAATACACAGTTGACTCGATACGGGGAGAAAGTGGCGACAAAACATAAGCACGTCTTGGTTTCAAATATTTCTTAGTTCAACTTACACTGAAGTATTTCATTATATATATTTTTTTCAAGCAGGAATCCTGACAGCAGATACTTCAGTTGCCTGTCATATTGCATATTTTCATCAAGAATGGCTGCAGGTGTTGCTAAAGTTGTCCTTAGATGTCAGGATGCTATGGAGACACAACAATTAGGTTAGTTTATATAGTCTTTCACGTTTATATCTTAGTGTTACCAGGTAGGTTTTACAGATGGTGAAACAACCAAGTATTAAGATTTTGAAGCTTTGTGAGTTTGCCAGCTGTAATTTTGCTATTGTTTTCAACCCTTAGATACAATAGCTGAATAGCATGTATAATTAGATAAGAGCAAGCTATGGATTCTCTTGGTGTCTGCTATTGCTAAATGTTACCTCTAGCTGTTACAGCCCCATGTAACTGGTATTACGATTAATACCTGCAGTCATGACATTTTAATGAATTTTAAAAGATGTTGCTATGAGGTACTGCACTCAGTGCCACTCCAGAAGGACTTTTGATTACATTTTCCTTTCAGAACTCAATCCAGTGTCTGCAGGAATTTGCAGGAAGAAGTTCAAAAATAGGTAGAAACTATTAGACTAAATGTTGTTGTTGCTTAGGATCAACTCAAGACTGTGATATATATGCATATTTTTAATCTGACACACCAGGTCTTCATAAAAGATGTCTACTCAGCACATCACTGTGAAGTATTGTTCATACTGTGTGTTTGTCTGAGGATTTTCTAGACTGTCTTTGACCCTTGGGAAGAGGAACAAATTTAAGAGTTAAAAAGGCAACGAATAGGCCTGTCAATCACTTGACTAGAAAATGATTAGGATTAACTAACTCTCAAGTACTTATTGAGGAGGGGTAACAACTGGAGGAGTGTTGTTTCTCCATCTCTAACATCTCCTTGGCGTTATCTGGTTTTCCAGCTTTCTGATGTTGAGATTGAATCCATTCATATTTCTTGGGCAGACAAGCTTGCAGTTAGCTGTAGCTTTCAATGAGAGATGTCCTTTTTGGTATTGAGAGAGTTCCCACTGTTTCTATAATATATGTTACTTTGCCCTATACTTCAGATTTATCTCTGTGTCTCTTGGAATCCTTTCCGCTGGCTGTTTATCATCTTGTCAGGAACGTCTCTCTCATAAAGTGCAATTTATCTCACAATAAACTTAAATTGCTGGACTCAAAGTTTTCTAAGAACTTTGATGTTGTAACTGGTAAGTTTTCTTCAGTTCTTTGACCATATACCACTTCTTACCAGATACACTCAAGTTGCTAGAGAACTGTGTTCCATGCAGTATATATGAAACTACGAAGGGAGCCAGGGATCTCAATAATTTCCTAAAAGAAAAGAGAGGCGTAGATACGTTCCAAACAATGTTCAGAATAGTCATGTTTTGGACATGTATTTTGTGCTCGAAAAATTGCTTTTAAAAAGCATCTGTGAACTTGTCCACTTCTTCTAC
>KN885664.1:1918-12848 GCA_000934455.1 Apostichopus parvimensis | reverse complement strand
ATATATTAGACTACGTATAACAGTATAACAGACCTCAGTATAACATACTACGTATAACAGTATAACAGACCTCAGTATCACAGCATAACATACCTCAGTGTAACAAACAACGTATCACAGTAAAACGTACCTCAGTATATAACAGACAACGTATCGCAGTATAACATACCTCAATAGAACAGACTACGTATAACAATATAACAGACAACGTATCACAGTATAATATACCTCAGTGTAACAGACAACGTATAACAGTATAACATACCTCAGTATAACAGACTACGTATAACAGTATAACAGTATAAAAATCTCAGTATAACAGACAACGCAATCATTATGTTTAAATCATGTATTTGTGTACACAAGTTATATATACTATAGCTATACAAGTCCTTTTGCAAGCCGTTCAAGGAATAGGACTTTATTTAGGCAAGTCTGCATAGGCTGAAGGAAATGTTTTCTCCTCGCTACAGCCCTTTCAAATATATCCATTAACGATAACGAGTCGTTAAACGCATCTTTGCTGACTAATGACCCTTTGATTTTGTTTTCCTCCTTGTTCTTTCTCTTTTTATATTTCCTCAAGGTTGAAAATTATTGATGTAAAAATGTTTGCAGCCGTAAAGTTGCCGAAGCTCGTCTTCTTCAGTGGGTTTATTCAGGTGTGAAATTCCCACAATATATTTGCAGTTTTCTTGCATATATAACTATACAGTGTCTTTTCGGGGTTAAAAGCTTTCTAAAGTTTTCTAAAACACTAAATAAGTTATCTATCAATGTTCGTAATAAATATACAACATGCAAATTCAACTTGGTCTGGTGATAAAAACTGCAGTACAAGACTTATGGAGTGTCAAAGGGCTCACTAAAAAATGATCATGATATTTTCATGGACAATGCATGTTCTGAAGAGAATATGACCATATTAAAAATAATTTTGTTGATGTATATACCTACAACATGAAGGGGCTACAAAGGGGAAACGTAGATATATGTTGTTGATTACAGATATATGCTATAGTACACGGATCTGCTGTCTTCCGAACATCGTCATTGAAGGAACCGATTTAGCAGCGCATTTATATCATGCCAATTAAAAGCTCACCAAATACAATCATGTACTTAAATGTACATTCATCGAATGCCTATAGATGGAGTCGGCTTCAACGACCCCGGGGGTCACACACCCGATCCTTTATAACATCATGGATCTGCCCATCTATATAGACTGTTTGACTGCACAGCAATAAGGAGACACTTTCTTCAGTCACGTAGGCCTATACGTTGTTTGCATAATGAGCTTAAATGGGCATGCAACATTTATATATTTTCAGAACGTTTGACGGGCATCTGGAGAGTGGGGAGGGGCGGGGGTGGGGGTGGATTGCTATAAACTCACTTACCATAATTCAATCACAATATATCTAAACAGGAACCTTGAATCATCTGAAGCAGTAGCCCCCCCCCCCCACCCTTCCAAACCCCCTCACCCTATACCCAAATGGTCCCTCATCTTTCCTCCTTTCTCATTCCTCTCTCCAGCCGGGTATATTCCCCCCCCCCCCCCCCCCCCCACCCTTCCAACCTCTCGTCAAGTCCTCATGTTGTATACCACGAATTCGAAGTTGCCAAACAGTTATTCCCTGGTGCTAATTATACACAAATCTATCAATTAGTTTATCAGTTTGGTGGTTTTTCTTGGACACGATACAAATTCCGCACATACAACACTGTAACGTATATTGCTGATTTATACCAAGTTAAGTCTAGCCTAGTCTGTGTGGTGTGTACCATTCAGTTACGAATTGATCTAATATCAAATTTAGATGTCGACCATATTTGAATTTAACCGACTTATTGACGTCTCCATGGTAACGTTTCCAAAACAGAAACGTTAGAGCGACTTTGAGCCCTATTTTAATTAATGCGTAGATTTCTCACTGGTAAATGATGCTCACAGGTAAAAATATCTAAGTTTAATTTCAAGTAGTATAAGAAAGCGGAAAAGGAAAAACAAGGAATTATTTTATTTCCTCTGTTTTTTTTTAATCTTTTATTTTTTTTGCTCTTGCCCTCGCCGTAAGGAAACATGAATGTCGCAAATTGAATAAACGGAAAGATTATCAAAATTAATAAGTAGGTTCGAGATAGTGAGACGCTGCAGGCGACAAGCGGAAATCACGATATTTAAATAACGCAACGAAGTGAATGTTAAACATTTACCGTTGTGCCATCGTTACTGTGAAACACGCTCCAGGTCGTTTGATATATTCGTAACTGGAGGCAACCAATTAATTAAAATCCCTAGATATTGAGGTAAGGGCATGGTTTGGTATAGGTCTGCGTACCGAGCATTTGGTTTGCCCATTTGACTATAGCTGTAAGTAGCTAAAATGAAACCATCGACAGTCAAGTCCATTCGTCGCCCTCGGGTCTCTGTTAAAGCACCAATGTCCTATAAATAACAGGACATTTCGCGTTGATTATAACAAAAATATACGTCATGTTACATGTACCATAGCAATATTTAAAGGTTATGTTTATGTAGCAATTTCTGGTACGTATATAACGCATGAATTCGAAAGTCATGCGAAGAATTATCAGTTTGGTATTACAATATATAGCTAAAGCATCGAATGCTGGGAAGCTGATTGGGTCATAAGTCTGTATGTATAGCCTATAAAGTACATATAGGGAAAGTAAATCTTAAAGGTAGTAGGTAGTTTGGAAGAGTAAATGGGTTTATACGACGCACACGGGACAACTTGTTCGTTTATCGTTCCCTCAGTATCTTGGTAATGTACCATACATCAGTTGTTGAGGAAGTGTCTATGGAGAGAATAGACAAGGCTATAGGAATCACAGAACAACATATAAATTAACTGCGCGAGTATCAAACCACGACTCGACGCTGCATGGGCGGCGTAATATACGAGAGTGCGGAAACTGGTAGATCCCTTGTAAGTCGTAATAACTATCAATAGGTAAAGAAGCTTAACAGGAGAACACTGGGGCGAGAGGAAGTTTATCTATGCACCGGAAGTGACGGGTCAGGAAAATACCGTCCACATCGCTATGTAACGGTAGAGATAGCTAGGCATATAGTGAGTTAAGGTTACCATCGTTCCCTAACACTTGGGGAGTAATGATGGGTGGGGGAATTGTATTAGCTATCCTATATATGGACGATGACGGCAAACATCTGACAAAACTATAAACAGTACAAGTCCGTACTTGAAATGTAACTAGTATGAAAATCAACTGTACGAGCTAACATAATACAGACAAGCATGGCTACTGCCTAACCTGTTCAACTTACCATGTAGCTACAGTACAACTGACAAACTGTTGCCAAATCAACTATACCAAGTAACAATATATAGCCTATATAGGCAGCTTACATGGAATAAAGAAACCCATATCCATTTGGAATGCTAGTTACATTCCCGAGATGGTCAATTCATTAGAACTATATTAGGCAACTACAAGAAACGCAAAAGCTGGTCACCACAGTTTCGTGTATGACGTCATACTTTGATATCAGCTTAACTTCACCGGTCCCTAACTCTGCGCATGCGCATGCATGTAGATTAGAAGATTCATACAAAAAAAGAACTTTCAATTCAATTGATGTAGGTAGAATGTGACACATCCTTTTTTATGGGGGGGGGGGGGGGGGTCGGGGTGGGTAGGTGATGAGGGATTGAGAAAGGTTGAAGATGTACAGAGCTATCGAATATACTTATAACATTCCTCCTTCCAAACTGTCAGCTCCGTTATGATTATCAATGCTCGCATAAACCACAACAAAGTTATTGTATACTTAATATAGCTATTATATTTAAAGGTGTTGTCTTTGAACGTATCGTTAATGAAAAATAAGTATGAATAACTGAATTCTCGTGTAAGCCAAAGCGAGTAACAGACGTAAAAAGAAACATTTGTAGAAGGATGTAGAAGGAGAAAGAAAATTAATGGGGAGGTGGTGGGGGGTTTGTGGGGGGGGGACAAATCAGGATGCTGAAAAATTCGATGAACACTGTGGCATATGACTTTAAATTGAGGGAGGGAGGGGGCGGTAAATAAACTCAAAGCTACTAGAAAAATGAATCCCTTGTACGTCGTTCATCATAAATTCAGAATGTTAGCGTTCTTCTTTTGACAAGGGTGGGGGAGTGAGGGACGGAAGAGGGTTGCAACAGACGTTCACCGTTTAAAGATCAAAAGCTACTTTTAATTACAAAAAAATACAAGAGAATGACACTTAATTACAAGCATGGAAAAGAGTATCATGAATAGGCAATATATCATATTTAATTGACGTTAATAATACCATTTCTGCTTCCAAACATATCGAATTTGGTGTTTCTCAAGATTCTATTCTTGGCCTACTTTTATTCACGTCAACGATATCTATATGGCTGGCAACAAACTTCATGTGATTTAATATGCGGATGGTACTAACCTTATTCTATTCTGACTCTGACGTCACTTCTCTCGTATATAGAGACAGTTCAGTCAGAATTTTTAAATTCACAATTGGTTTTGTTGTAAATCAACTATCTCTAACTGTTGAGAACACAACGTCAGTGCTCTTCAGCACCCGCAATAGGGTGGTAGACACAATTATTCAAAGTACCAACCTCTGTGAATCAAAAATATTGTTATCTAATGCCTCTAAGTTCCTTGAAGTGTATATTGGCAAACATCTCTCTTGGAGAGATTATACATTGTTTCAAGTTTCAAGTTTCAAGTTTATTTTTCCACTTTCCATATATATAAACAGTAACAGAGTCAATGAGTAATTTACTCACATTGTCATGAAATAACAATAAACAAAGTTCAAGATATGCTATAATGGAAGTAGAGGAACCAGAAGTAAGTAGAGACTTTTCGAGTCTGGACCCTTAACAAACAAAAGAAAATTTCAAAAATCACATAAGTACATTCAGTATATCTTCCTCACAATTATTAATCGCCTTCGCTACGTGCTAACCTAGGAATATTCTTATTTTGGGTTTCCCTTTTTTTTTATTTGGGCAGTACCTATGCTGCTAGATTTCAACCTATCTTTTTCCTCCAATAAAGGGTCATTCTTTTTGTTTTGAATAAAAATTATCTTCATCATTCAATTCCGATTTGGGCAAAAGGAACACCTTTTCAGTTTATGATATAAATTGTTATCACTGGTATTTCTATTCACAACTGGTAACACGTTACTCTTCCTTCCCTGTGTTATAGTTTCATTAATGTACGTAATAACAAGCATTCGTACCTTACGTGTTAACATGTAAACATTTCACGATTCCATGTTTTAAACTCACTTTGTCGCAACACAGTGTTCGTTTCCAAGGACCGAAACTCTGGAATTTCCTTCCCGATAATGTTATTAAATGTCTCTAAAATATTACTTTTAAACATCATCTTATTACCAAACATCTGTGACTGACAGTTCCTTGGTTCTGTTTAGCTGGGACCCTTTTCTTTGTGTTTTTCACTCTCTCTCCTTTTATTGTATTGTAACAGAACTTTTTAAAGGGGTGTTTACGTTTATAAGCTTCTTTGTGGGCAGTCCTCAGTCTCTTTAAAACTATCATGTTCTGTATATTATTATGCCGTTTTTTTTTTCCGAAAGCGACTGCAGAGTTCTTTGAATGAAATGGATGAATGGATGAAAATATTGATAGATGTATGGAAGTCTGGATGTATGGATGGACGGACGGGCGGATGGACAGACGGACGGATGGATGGACGGATGGATGGATGGGTGGGTGGATGGATGGATGAATGTATGTATGGATGGATGGATGGCTGGCTGGCTGGTTGGATGGATGGATGGATAGATGGATGGATGGATGTTTGGATGGATGGATGGATGAATGGATGGATAGATGAATGGATGGATGGATGGATGTTTGGATGGATGGCTGCTGGATGGATGATTGATGGATGGATGGATGAATGAATGAATGAATGGATGGATGGATTGATGGATGGGTGGGTGGATGGGTGGGTGGATGGGTGGGTGGATGGATGGATGGATGTATGAATGGTTGGCTGGTTGGCTGGTTGGCTGGTTGGATGGATGGATGGATGGATGGATGGATGGACGGATGGATGGATGGATGAATTGATGTATGTATGTATGGATGTATGTATTGATGTATGGATGTATGTATTGATGTATGGATGAATGTATGTATGGATGGATGGATGAATGGATTGATGTGATGGGTGGGTGGGTGGGTCGATGGATGGATGGATGGATGGAAGGGGTGTTTACGTTGATAAGCTTCTTTGTGGGCACTCCTCAGTCTCTTTAAATCTATCATATTCTGTATATTATTATGTTGTTTACTTCGAAAGCGAATGCAAAAGTTCTTTGAATGAAATGGATGAATGGATGAAAAAGGGATGGATGTATGGAAGTCTGGATGTATGGACGGACGGACGGACGGATGGATTGGTGGGTGGATGGATGGACGGATGGATGGATGGGTGGGTGGATGGATGGATGAATGTATGTATGGATGGATGGATGGCTGGCTGGCTGGTTGGATGGATGGATGGATAGATGGATGGATGGATGTTTGGATGGATGGATGGATGAATGGATGGATAGATGAATGGATGGATGGATGGATGTTTGGATGGATGGCTGCTGGATGGATGATTGATGGATGGATGGATGAATGAATGAATGAATGGATGGATGGATTGATGGATGGGTGGGTGGATGGGTGGGTGGATGGGTGGGTGGATGGATGGATGGATGTATGAATGGTTGGCTGGTTGGCTGGTTGGCTGGTTGGATGGATGGATGGATGGATGGATGGATGGACGGATGGATGGATGGATGAATTGATGTATGTATGTATGGATGTATGTATTGATGTATGGATGTATGTATTGATGTATGGATGAATGTATGTATGGATGGATGGATGAATGGATTGATGGGTGGATGGATGGATGGATGGATGGATGGATGGATGGATGGATGGATGGATGGATGAATGAATGAATGAATGAATGAATGAATGAATGAATGAATGGATGGATGGATGGGTGGATGGATGGGTGGGTGTGTGGGTGGGTGGACGGATGGGTGGACGGACGGACGGACGGACGGACGGACGGACGGACGGACGGACGGACGGACGGACGGACGGACGGACCCTGATGTTTCTCAGTGTAGGAAGTAGAAAGGATCTAAACGGTTTATTTTTCATTATCAAGCAAACACTATTTCATGTTGTTTATTAGCACATGGTATGTTTTTTCTTTTGTAACTCAATCAATATTTCTATAGCATTACTAAAAGCTCCAGGCTCCATGTTAGAATCGATACGAATTTGCTGGCAAATACAACTAATCTACTTAACTATTTGAGGGTGTGAGGGAGAAGGAGGAATAAATAGATAACGATATAGGTATGATTTCCTTCGAGACTAGAATGCATTACGCCATAGCACGTATCGTATTCCGTTCTCATTCCACCTGTTTTCTCATCTATGTTTTGATTCGGGGAATATTAGGACGAAACAGTATATCTTTTCAATAATTCTCGAAATGCTCCTTGCAACTGGCGATTGCTATATATAGTTGGTGATAAGTATAACATAAAAACAAATTAAAAATTGGAGCCTGGGGTAGGTCGAGGAGAAGAATTTTGGTCTGTTGGTGTTTTGGTGTCCTTGATTGCCTTTGAGAGATATAATATTTTTCTTTCGTATTTCAAATTTGACATTGTCCAGACGTGGCCGAGAAAGACAGACTAAATTAGACAGAAATGTAAAACAAAAGACGCTTAAACATGCAGTTGTTGAAAATATATAGATACATTTCATAGATAAGAAGGATTAAAGAAAATTGCGAGAATTACGGTAAAGAGAAAAAGTAAAAACACAGAAGAAAAACAAGGAAATTTTACTCGTTTTTCTTTTCTAGTTTAGAATTCACGAATTATTCCAGAAGATGGAGGTGATTTTGGTATTGTGTCTATAAAACTGAGATCATACTATAATGATGATATAGATAAGTAGGGCAAAAAGAGAACAAGAAAATTACCAATATTTTATCGCATTTTTCTAATCATTTCCATGTTTATCTGTTTATTGTAAAGTTGTAAATATTTACGTGAAAATGCTGTGACAATACGTGACATTTGAGTATACTTCTAGAATACAACCATAGCAAAGACATAAATGAGTATTGCCTTGTTGGTGAAGGGATGTGGTTAACTGTTTTTACCTCCCTGGATGTAATGAATTTTAAAAGTGAGCTTCAACCAATTTACCCAGAAGTGTATATTTTGTCAAATTTAGAAATTTAAAAAGATGCAATACATTTTTCTATAGCTGTTAGCGATACTATGTTTAAGTTATTTGTAAAAATTCGTTGTATTAGAGGTTTTCGTAAACGTATGATTTTGGGCACGATGACACAGTTATACATTATGTAGAGACTCAAAGCAGTATCAGAGAATGAGAGTGTGTATATGTATCGTATGAATACAACATGTGAGAGATTTGAGCACTGTTTACTATAACTTAATCAAAATCGGAACGTTTCAATTTATTTACAGAATACATTGCCTTTGTTTTCTATATACGTCTTTGCTTCGCATATAATATTATTTCTTTCAGGCCATGCCAATAGCAACTACTTTCCATTCTCAGTGACACGTAAACAACTGCATTTCGCTGCCAGATATATTAAGATATCTTAATGCAAGCTCTCACCAAGAACTTTGTTTGTTTACCTCCACCTCACGCTGGTGACATTTTCTTCGAATCGAATTCCGAAAAATCAATAAAAGAACCCGAATATATTGGTCAAGGCCAAGAGAGAAAACGTTCAGTATACACTGTATATGAAGATATGTGGGTGGAGTGACAATGCGTGGTTCATCGCTAGTAGATAACATTAACCTGAGGCTGATGCATCAACAGTTAGCATTTAGTAACATAAATTTCATGTTTCAAATCGTTCGAATCGTTTCAAATTCGAGTTGTAGTTTTCTTCTTTAATCTCACTATGAACAGGCCTGGAAGAAGACTTCACACATAATTGAGTGTCTCAATTTGACTAATTGATCCACGTGACTGGATTTTAATTATGTGACTATGTAGTCCTATTCGTCACCAATCGTCAGCCAATTTTTATGTCCCAAAAAATGATTGTATTTAAATTTTATCTTTACGTACATACATACATACATACTTTTATAAAGCGCAAACTCCATATGATCAATGTGCTAAAAATTTACAAGAAAAATAATACCAACAAAATGTACAATTAATTAAACAGGTAAGTCTTAAGTTGTTTTTTGAACAGTGCAACAGAATTAGAATTACGTATATGAGAGGGAAGAGAGTTCCACAACACAGGACCTGCACTGGAAAAGGCGCCCTCACCCATCCGTTTCTTAGAATATAACATAAGAAGCAGGGTCCCATCCATTGCAGACCTGGTGACAGGACCAGATAATGGTGCGGTTTTCCGCTGAAGCATGTTAGAGAGATAAGCCGGGGCTGCATGATTCATACATTTATACATTTTACGTAAATGAAACCACCAGATTATGGCAAACCTCCGTTTATTCTCATTCAGATAAGAGGCACGGTTAAATTACAAATTGTGATACGTCTATTGTTTTTGTATTACTTAACATGACCCTGACCTATGACACACATACACACATGCGCACTTGGAACCGTGAATATCTTAATTGCTTGACGAAGTCTGTAACAAAGCTTCGAGTCAGTTTTCTAATCAAATTGGATCAGAACGTCCACCAGAAAATAAATATTTGGATGGAATCAAATAGCCCTCCCACGTAACATCAATCATTGTTTTTTTGTTTTTTTCATTTATGTATTATCAGTTTGTATTTAATAAAGGTACTGCTACAAAGCATCACAAATATAAGGAAAATTATTAAAGCTTCGAAATTAGGTCGACGGGGCTAAAAGATTTGGAGAACTCATATTGTCACGTTTTATCCTATATGAAATGATATATTTTGTTTAATTCAAATAAACAAACTGTCCTTATTAATTTTAATTAATCGAAAAATGTATGGTCACCGAGAAAGAACTTGGTATCTCGTTACGCTTTAAGTTTGAAGAGACTTTTTATCTGATTTAATTTGAGAGGCAGAGAAACCAGCGTTAACAAACTGCTTATCTATAGCCGAAAAAAAGGCAATGCAGAGATTGAAGTTTATAATCTTCGGAAGCAAACAGAAATGAGGTTAAAGATAGACGTGTTAATTAGAAATATTATCAAGTTGCATGCAAGCGAAATAAAGAAAAGGGGAAACCAGTTATCACGACTATGGGAGCAAAGTTAAACAGTTGATTTGTTTTTTTCTGTTGATTAAACATGGATTTGCAAATAAGGTCTGGGCTATTGGCAAAATATCGAGTTGAAATTGTTTTTTTTTTTTACTTTAAAGCTCCCAAACTTGCGTGTTATAGATTACTTCATATAACGAACAAATAGAAAAGTAGTATAAAAACTGACGTCATCAGTTTGTTGGTTTAAAGGAGCATTCCGAATTTAAAATTTGTTTTTAATAAGTAATTGAAAATGCATTGAGCTCCCTCGTTCCTCGTTATTGGTGATTGATTGACCTACTTTCCGATTTTAAATCTTCAAGGTTTATTCTACAGGAATTTGGAGAGAATTCATCAATAACGTAACCAAAAATTGTACCAGTGTACCGTAAGTTACTTGTTAGTCTCATTTTCATCTTGCGCATGTGCAGATGTAATAATGAAGAGAATCCTTGTCTTAGTGTTGAATATGTCTTCCTCATTTGAACCTGTTGGTGTGATTAAGTATGAAGTATGATTAGTATGATAAGTGTGATTATAGTGTGATTAAGTATATGAATAAGTATTATTAGTATGATAGGTATAAT
>KN885663.1:19390-32207 GCA_000934455.1 Apostichopus parvimensis | reverse complement strand
TGGTGAATGGCAAACAAACAAAGACCCCCCCCCCCCCCCTCCCCTCCTCCTTACCATCATACGTGACTTATAGCCCCCTATATCCTCGTCATGTTCTTGTGTCAGAATTCAGTAGCTTTTGGGCATGGCATTCACTTTTGAACTGCATCTCATAAGCCTAGCATAATTTTGATGAATCAAAATAATCCCCCTGCACCCTGCCATCCTCCTCCTCCTCCTTCCCCCCCCCCCCCATATCCGTGCCACATCCAGCAGTTCTCTTTATAGCGCCGATTAGTTTATCTTACGACATCTCATTGCGATATTCACTAACAGTGCGAGAGGCAGAGGATGCAGAAACATATCAGCGACGAGCCAACAGAGCATCTGTCATTGGTCGGTAAGACGATGATTGTAAACAAGGAACTCATGGAAAAACAACAAGGCATGCTGACAGATCACAAGGTAAATGTCCAAAAAAAAATTATTTCATATTTGAATTCTCAATATCAGATTTGTCAATTTTAAGAACATGTAGCAGGAAGCTCGTGGACGTATACCATCTAATCTGTATTAAACTTATTCTATACTAATCTGGTATTGTTGCAATTGTTTACTAATTAATTCATATGCTATGCAAATATACTGCACAAAGACAATTTCTGATTCAACCTATATGGCACCAAATGAAAATTTAAGTGAGTGAGCAAATTACACAAACACACATATTTGTATTACATTCAGACCAAAGACCCCATCGTATTTTCCATTGTTCAAATCCACGTACCCTAACCTTAACAATACCCCATACAATAGAATTCTTCCGAGGACGTGGTGATTCTTTAGAAATCACACACGAGGACCTGAAATTCTTTTGTTCAACTCCTTGGTCAGATAGAAAAACCAACGCACACACACACACACGCACACATCCAACAGATTTGCATATTCATATTCTGAATGTAAACACTGGGTCTCACGTGTATAAATCCATCTTTCTTCCTTTATTCAGGACTCACTCAGTGTTTGTGTTCAAAAGGTTCATGATTTGGAGAAACTGTACGGTTCACAGTTGGTTTGGAAGATCGATAAATATTCAGAGAGATTTCAGGAGGCGAAAACTGGCAAGAAGATCACCATTTTTAGTCCGCCATTTTTAACCAGTCGTCATGGTTACAAGATGGCTGTTTCATTGTGTCTTAATGGTGATGGCAAAGGTAAATGAATCATCACTTTCTGTCCGTTAACTTACAATGAGGAATCTAATATGACAAAACGTCTTTTTCCTTGTGTGGACATGTTTGGGAATTTCTGTTCTTGAGAAAATGTGAATCACTTCCCCCTTCCTTCCCCCGCCTTCCCATAGCCCCACCCGCCCTCCCATAGCCCCCACCCAAAGAAAATCGGGAATTGACTAACATTTCCCATCCTAACTGATAATTGCTTTACTCATTTTACACTTTTGACGTCCCTTTGGATATGCGCACCTGCTGAATATTCATGAAACGGCTTAGTAACTTAATTTAATAGAAAGAAATGTGGAAGTCATATCATTAAATTTGATATATTATTGTTTACTATGTTTTCTTGTTTCTTTCTCATCATCTTCTTCTTTTAACCTTTTTTTTTTTTGCGTGGCGTTACTGAGAGCACAAAGTCTTTTAATATTGTCATATTTAATATAAGATATGATATTAAAGCCGTACCGTATATTGTTATTATATCATTATTCCTCTACTCATCTGAAGATACTTAGTAAATCAATTGAATTCCAGTTCATTCTTATCAATCATGGTTATAAGTTCTTTGTGTCAAAATGCATATACTACTTCTATGATAATTTTTCACTATCCTTTTACCTTTTAACCCCGCCGCCATCTCACCGAATACATGCAGCTAAGGGCCACTTTGTGTCCGTGTTCATCTGTATCTGCCGTGGGGAGTACGACGCGCTTCTTCCCTGGCCCTTCAGCCACCGCTGTACATTTACCCTCATCGATCAGTGCCAAGACCCCTCCGCCCGCCGAAATATCTCCTACACCATCAAACCTAACGCCTGCAAGGACAACAAACCATTCTTGGGGCGACCGGTAGGGGAGAGAAACGCCAGCTTTGGGACACAAAAGTTTGTCCCATTGAACGTGATGAAGACCCTTGACTACATTCGCGATGACACCATGTTTCTAAAAGTACACGTGGACTACGACAATATGATTTTACTGTAAATCCTTCTTTAATAATGAAATATAACACAAAATGTAAATTAGGAGAAGTGTTACATCTCTATATATTCAAAATTTGAATTCACGGTGTAAACACATTTTCATCGAATCGGGAGGCCGGAGGGGTATGGGCGCAGCCGGGGGGGGGGGTGTGTGCATGGCTAAGATGTGTCTATTGCAAGGGGGATGGGAGGAGAAGAGATTTTTCTCCTACTTTCCTCTTTGTTACACTGATTAAATACATCCCATTCTGAACGTAAGGTTGTAAGAAGGTGAATGCTGAAAAGCATCAGTAATGTCCTTAAAAAAAATTAAAAATTAAAAAATCAGTAGGCTGTGTCAACTTTTACAAACATATTGGCCGAAGTTGAAGATAGTGAGCAACTCCATTCTTTATAGGAGGGAACAAAACAAAAGCAAAAACGTGTTACCATAACTGACAATTATTTTGGTCTTATCAACATATTTGGTTGGCGGCCGCAAATTTGCAGATGAGCTTTTTAAGCATTTTAAATTTGCCCAAGTTATACCGTATAGTTATAGTTATAGTTATACCCTACTGAATTTCTTGGACGACATTTTTCAAATATATTCACAGCAGACAATACAGCAGACATCAGCAGACTATACAGAATAGACATTGAACACTGTGGTTTTCTTCTCGTCTGATTTTCGACATGTAAATAAAAATTCACAGTATACGTCGACTGTTAGTTAACCTTATGGAATTTACATTGGATGCGATCAACGTTTATTTTTGATAAGTACCTCTTAACTGTCTTGAAGTACTTCGCGAAATTTCAAACAGTGCTCGTAAATAATGGATTCCCATTATTTACTTTTTGTCACTGGTGAAATGCATATTATGCAGGATTTGTGAATCAAACGGAACATTTTTTTTCTGATTTAAAGTTTCATGTAATCCATTCATCATTTTGAGTAAACCTTGATATGTATGTACATATTTGATTACAAATAGTTTTAAGTAGCGTGTAATTTAATTAACAAATATAATTAATCAAATCATGTAATTTATTAATGCTTAAGCTTCAACATTTGTTTTTGTTTTTTCTGATTGAAAGTTTCATGTCAATCATTCATTGTTTTGAGTAAACCTCGATATGTGTACATAGTTGATTACAAATAGTTTAAGTACTGTGTAATTTAATTAACAAAAATAATTAATCAAATCATGTAATTTATTAATGCTTTAGCTTCGTTATTATTCAATTGGGGCCACACAAGGGATCTGACATATAGGTTCTAACGTACATAGTCTGTACCAGTTACTTCTCGCCGAGACACTGGGGCAAAGTTTTGGTACAACGCGATAAAACACCCACACACACAAGCATGGGGACACGTCGGATGAAATTTGTATCGCAAACCGGCGCTGCGCGATTGACTCAACGATCAGGTTCTGCAGTATAGCCCGAACGAAAAACATGTTTGCTTGACTATAACAAATCCATACACTTATTTTAAATATCTTTTATGCAATAATAATCATAACTTGCAAGTACATGTAGAGATCAATTCATGATACTGCCACGCTACTGCTGGTGGTTCCATGACAACGACGTTAGACTATTGTAACTCGTAGCCTGGCACCTTCTCGTAACAACAAATTGAAAAAGTTTCGTGGAACTGGATTTTGGACGTCTGTCTGTTGATTTTGCGGTTGCGGAGCCCGATTGGAATGTTTGAATATTACTTTTGTCTGTCATTTAAGCATATCAATCAAACTACTCTAGTCGTTGAATATTTGTAGAGTAAATATGCATTTTAGTATTTTGGTAAGTAGACATTTTATTTTATGAAATTGACAATCGTTGTTTACAAATTTGCCTGATGAAAAAGGAAACGCAGGTGTTAACATCTCAGTGAACTTTGCAGTCAGTTCCCGCTTACCGCTCTCAAGATAACGACAGTCATTCAATTTTCTTTCTTGTGGAATTGAAGTTAAGAGCTGTGAGACCATATATTCACATTGAAGGTGTTTCTGTTTATTACAAACCTTGCGTCGAAAATTCTTTTTGCCAATTGAAATCTATCATATTAGAATAAACCCCTTTCATTGGTGTATTGCTACTTTCACTTTCTTAAAATGGAAACTTAGACCCATACCTAATCCAAGGTCAAAACAAGATTGGACAATAAACACATCAAAACATTTTGTCATCAGCTATTTGTCATACATGACATCAAATCCAGTTTGCTTCAAATTCACGTGTGACAACACAAACTGCGCCAAAATTTAACTATGAAATGTCTCGATAAACAGTAAAACGTATATAGGAAATGAACGCAAACTTCATAAAGATGATATCAACATGCTCCTCTTTCATCACTCAAAGTGAAGTTACTCTTGGATTATCGTTTCAACGAAATCATTTTATTGTTAATATAGTATTTCACCGTTTTCTCTTGTGTTGATAGAATCGTGGAACTACTGAGTAGTATGAGATAAAAACCAATTTATCTTAAATATAACTTGATAAAACTCTTGATACGACTTGTTATAGCTTGATAATAACTTAGTATAAAGTGATGTAACATGACATAGCTTAATATAACTTGATATAACTAAATACAACTTGAAATTATGGAAATGTTTTTGTCTGAGAATTGATTTTATTTTATTTCTTCTTCTTTTCCCCCTATTTTCTTCTGACGTAAGAAAACAAATTTACAAAAAGTTATATTGTGCAGGATACTAGATGAAGATTTTGGGATTACATAGTGGGACTTCCTTCAACCGCCCCCCCCCCTCCCCCTCCAACCTCCTTCCCGTTCCAATTTCAACTACCTCATCCCGACAGCTCGTCCCTTTCTTCACTACTAATTCCTTCCGACAACAATATATTATGTGCACCCTTAAAACACTACGACTAGATTTTACTCTTTAATCCATGAACAACATATTCATGGTTAATGTATGCATACAGTCATGTGTACACACCTGTAATCCCAACGTATTACTAGAACTGCATTTGCCTGCAAATACTCAGTATTGTAGTGCGCGTTGGAGTACTTGCAGTATGAGGAAGAACTTTTCGGTTGTTCATTGTGGGGGGTTTTTTTGGCCGAACAAAACACTAGGGAGTATAGTCATTTAGGTACCTTCAAAGTGAGGGCGCTTGTGATCGCCGTGAGAGGCTCAGAAAAAGTTGGCTACGCAGCTAGACTCTGAAACTGCAAATTTACAGAGACTATATGAAACTTTCAGCGTCCAGTCATGTAGGTATCGTTCACTTGGCAATTAATGCCAATGTTGTAGCGCGCACGCGCACTATAATAATTAACTCACAGACCAGTAACAGATTGTGATGTTGGCTTTAACGTTCATAATTTCCTAATTGCCCGCTTTCGCAAGTATATTATACGATGTTATCATACGTTACCTTTGAAGGTGGGGAGGGATTATAACTTAACAATAACGGATTACGTGCATCTTTGGTTCAATTCAACTGAACGGTGGTCTCCACCCCCCCCCCCTTCCTCTCCATCCTCCAGCAATCTCACACATGTGTTGGGTACCTGTAGTAAGATCAATATCAGTGCCAACTATATATTGATTACATGTGTGTTGTCCTTAGGCTCCCTGAGTATCGTACATATCGCGAGCTGCTTAGACATTTACCTCTCTATATTCTACTTAAGTACAAATTTATGCTACGTATGCTTGATTGAAATCAATCTGGGGAAACATTCCCTACTCAAATCAAACTATCAAAGAAAGGAGGGAACACCAATAAAACAGACCACAAGTTTCTTATGCACTATATGATCCATTAAATATTAACCTAAAGATATTGTGAATAGCCATATAGCCTAATAAAAGTAAGTCTGCTACTGATCTGAAACTCCGCTTTAAACACGAGAGCAGCGGAGGCGCCAAGGGGGGTGGGGTTACTGGGACATGCCCCAACCATGATGAGCGCCTGCCCACTCTCACCCCCAGTTCCCCCTCCTCATGTTGGCTGCGGTAGAAAAAAAAATGAAACCCGGAATTGCCTAACGTCCAAATGACCCATATTTGGGTAATATACCTATTTTGACTGACTAAGCCTTCAACTATTCCAGGAAGATGTATCACAGTAGGGGTCTGTGATGTCATCTGGGCAAATGGTTTACTTAGGCTATTATAATCTTTTTGTGGATGTATCCATAAAACCTGACTCATATGGAATGTTTGCTTATAGCTGTCAAAGTTCTCTGTACTTATAAGTCATGAAAATGTATCTTTTCTTGTAGAAATATTCTTGTTGTTTGTGAATAAATGATTGACAAATTGTAAACAAAAACAAAGACATTTGCAGATGAAGTGCCCTGATGACGCGTCATTCATTCAGTTGTTGCCAGATGCATTTATAAAATATCACTAAATTTTAAAAATTAATATCACAAAATGCTATTATGAGGATGTGGTTTTAACAGTTAGATTCAGACAATTTTCGCCAATTTTGTTCAGTAATCAGCTTTAGCCTCAAGAAAATCCTATTCAGTTAAAATAGCTACAAGAGAACTGCTGGAAGCATGCACTTCAGTTTCCGAGCTTCAAATTCCTTCCACAGAAATTAAATTCATGGGTTTTTGTACCGATCATAGTCTCTACGAGAAAGCAAGAAATATCTCAAAATCCTACAACTTCTGGGGCTTCGAATACGCCGGTTGATGTGTATATACAGGTGCTATAATTTGCACTTTTGAAATGTCTCCCCCCTCCCCCCCCCCCCTCACCCCTCTCCCAAGCTATTTCATTGCACCTCCCTCAACAAACGAACAAGATACAAAGGGTATAGAAATGTTATATTGCTCTTTGTTTCACCTTCACAATTGTTGGTTTGCCATTGTATACCATCCAGTGCTGTAACACCGCGTGTTGCGTTAGTTGTGTACGGTCAACCATATATAGGCCAACAGACTGACAGGAGGTGTATCCCTACTACACCATTAGTGGGTGAATGAGTAAACAAAGATTCCTTCCAACCCATCCCGTAAGGCTCCCAACCCTTCATCCCAAAAGCCGCATGATGGTTTAACCACCGTCACTGTTGCATTGTGTCATAACAAAACGTTATAATGCAAAGACCTTATAGACATGCACATTGTACGCCTACACGCGCCAAAAACCCTTGCACTTTTTAGTAGAGACACTTCGGGGTGACCTGAGAGGGCAGATGAATTATAGTTTCCATAGCAATAGAAAACCGGAATGTAATCTCGAAAATTAATAGCATGAGCGTAGGCTCTGAGCGCAGCTACTACGTGATTGTAAACTAAGTTGTGCAGCACTGGTCATGAATAAAGCAGAATGGTAAAGGTAGTATTGTAATAACTGAATGTATAGGCGCGTACATATGGGCCTAAGCAGAGCCATACGTCGCCATTATATCTACTATATCTATCGTTGAATAGCAAATTGAAATGAGAACATTGATCGACTTAAATCGAGTGGAGAACAAGAGGTGGGATTTAGGGCCGCACTCCGCACTAAACAAAGTTATTTGTTTGTGGTACAAAGGTAAGTAAAGCCTACACTATATACGGTATCATCTGCATGCAGTTAGCATGATTGCGTGCATGGGCTTAGATTATATTTCCAACTCATTCCAAACAAGTTCCTAATTCAAGCTGACGAAATAGATTTCTGATAATAAAAACATTTATATTTAGAAAGGGTTTATGACTGAAACGAGTCACCCATAATTCAGCGCATCATTCATGAATGTATAGGCTACATGGTATTCCGTTGTCGAACCCGTTGTTAAACCTTGCATAGGCTATATCGAACACATGAATACAACCGTTACCCTTGGTCGTTGGGAACCGGGAGGGGAAGGAGTTACTATGTAGAGTAGTGCAATGTATAGAATTATAGATTGATCATTTGATAAAATTCTTGTGTACTTTATACTCCACTCTGTGGGTGTCAATATGGTGTCCCAAACTCATAACATCTTTGCGTATAACAGTCAAGAAGGCGTAGTCTTATGAATAACAAGCCGGGGATTAATGCATGCATACCACCGATAAGCTGTAGCCAGTACAGATAAGTACATGGAGTCGTTAGATTACACTGGAAGATTTGTAATCTTGGAAGGTTGATTAGAACTTAAAGGAGTTTTCTTTTATGCTGTTATCATTTATACACGGCACCCTGTAGAATGTCACGTGTAATCTACGCTCATAGCGTCTCTGAGAGGAAATCACCTTTAATATGAGGCTTCAAGAAGTACAAATAAGATAATTGACTTGTTAATCTTAAATCTGAAAACTGGTTCCGCACACGTAGTATTAGGCCTAAATACAGTTTGTGTAAAAGGGTTCGATCATGTCATGATATTGCAGAACTATACCCAATCGGTTTGGACAATAGTTGGTAATCGAAGTTGTTCTTATTTTACTCGTCTATTCTTTATAAAGCTACAAACATGATGGTGGTTTGTCGCCAACTTCTTTGGGGTAATTGGAAATACCTCTTCGGACTAAGATTGATTAGCACTGATTAGGTGCTATACCTGGACTATATAGTCAGCTCACAAACAACGTACAGAGGTCTAGGGTTTTAATGACGCGAGTTTATCTGGCACATCCAGGTAACTTTTGAAAGTCACTAGTGACTAAAATATAGAAAATTTCATTAAATTTCTAGAGTTTTGTCTGATTGAATCACAGAATAATGGACAAAGCACAGAACACGAAACTACAGACTTGTGGCTTTGATCTTCAACGAGGCTTGACCGAGAGCATAGATTACGGTTTAGAACACCTTGACCTATCGTGCTATGATACATCATCCTGGGGTCAGTGGTCCGCAGACGAAGGACTGTCCGTTCACCCACACGACCATAACATGACTGGATGGAGAACTTCAAAGTTAAATCCGCAGTTTTCCCGATTCTGCCCGCCCGATAAAATGAGAAAGCGTCGACGTGGAAACTATTATCTTCGACTTTATGGGCAACATGACTCAGCAAAAGACACAAGAAGTGAAAGTTACGTGTTTGTTCACCATGGCAACTGGAGACAGTACATGAGGCAGTATCGTAAATACCATACCGTTGGTCAAGTTGGGCGTGTTAACTGCGAAGACTTGGAGTGGAAACATTTGTTAGGCCATATCAACATCGGTGAAACATTGAAAGAACTTCTCTTCAATTCAAGGTTTGTAGTATAGTATAAACCTCTCGAAATTCAATGTACAGGGCGCACCCACCCGTTCTGTACTGCTAGAAGGGGGCGGGGCTAATATGTTATGTCGTCCAAGGGGGGGGGGGGGTGGGGGGTGAATGGGGAAGGACAGTCCCTCTCCTTTGAGAAATTATAGAAATAAAAAAATGGAAGGTGCTTATAGATCCAAATTGTGCGTAATTTTGCAACGTTTATAACAATGTTGAAGAAGTTTCGACTGTTGCATGATCCATGTAATACATTTATGTAGTTGACATTAGGATTCGTAAGACCATTGGTTCATATACAGCCGTCCATAAAGGTTCATGCCCCTACCTAGATCAGTTGGGGTAAATTTGGAATCCCCTACACCCCCCCCCCCTCCCATCCCCCAATCCTTCCAAATTTCAAATCTCGTGCATACCACGAATGCTGAATAAATTTCCATACAGACATACAATGATTTTTTACAGCTATGGTTCTTTCCATTGTGGCGTAAACAACGACTTCGTCGAAATAGAAATCTGTGAATATTGTAACCGTATATATTTACCCTAGATTATGTTAAGAAAGATCGCAAAGCTAATAGCTACATCATAATAAATTCTCCATTGACTTTTTTATTTTGGTGACCTTGAACCCTATTCTATTTTATTTTTTTATTTTTTATGCGTTCTTTACAGTGCCTCCTTACACCCTATACCAACTTTTCCAACACTCGATCATTGGTGTAGAGAGACCAGCCTGAGTACCATGATTTCCTCATCTACAAAATCGGTAGAAGATTATTCATCAAGAAGGACACCCAAACGAAATCTCTTTCATAGTTTCAACCTAGCGTCGGTAAAGCAGAAGAACGACCAGCGTCCATTGTTATGGATGAAAAATGATTGTAAGATAAGCAATAAAGTGCTACATGACAGCCCGCATGACGTCATCACAAGCAGAAGCAAGATGGTACGTGAAGAGAATGCAGGGGAGAACATCAAGGAGCATTCATCAAGAATTATAAGGAAGCAGAAATGGAAAAGTTTGAGGAAACCGAACAGTCATAAACAAGTTAATGCAGATCAAACGTCTAAGGATTCTGGATCAATGGAACATGTTGATCAAACGAAGGCGCGTAAGATTGTACCACGTGATTTCATTTCTGAGATGAGAACTGCGCGCACGAGGCTTGGAAATAATACCGTGGGTCGATCACTTGATAATTGCCATGGAAACGGTTTATCTGGTAAACAAAGTAAGTATGGTGGACTTTACAACGACATTCAGTATACATTATTCAAAGCGGAGGGCGTAGGATCTTTGAAATTAACAAACGGAGATCAAATTCAAGACACTTCCAGAAGAAAGCAGACAGGGCCGGATATTGAGAAAGAGGTCATTCAAAATAAGAAACACAGCCGGTTAGCGAAAGATTTTAAAAGTAAATTATCTCTAGTCGAGTCTAAACCAGAAACATTATCATCGGCTGATATATTGACAGATAATGAGAGGCAACATTTTTCGATTGTTAGTTATGGAAGTCTTAGTAAGGTTGAGCCAATGAGAGTGAACCACAGGGAAATTTCCGATAATGCACCGCGGTTCGCGGAACCGTTACCAATACAAACGATAATATGTGGTAATAAATATGGAACGGTAGAAGAACACGAAACAAGGCTAAAGGCTTCATCTGTTGTACCTTAAAACCACAAGGAAAATAAGTTATATATATATATTTATTAAATATTGTTCCTGGAAGGTACATTTGAAGTTGTACGACAAAGCTTGCCGTATACTTTTCGGTCAAAATAATTTATTCAGCTCAGTTCGAAGGTATAACTCTAGGATCATAAAGACTTCTAATTTTAAACAAATATCAGAAGACTTAATTGTTTATCTAATTTATTCATTTATTTATTTATTTTATATTATATATTTAGTTAGTTAGTTCGACGGTTAGATAGTTAGTTTTTGCTGTTAAGTGAAAAGTATCATCAAATTTTAGATTCAATTTGTGAACAAAGTCGAAGCAGTGACTGTCCTGTGTACATACTTGCTTTGTTTATAACAATGCAAACCCTGTGGCGTTTTGAATAACGGTTTATATCATTGTTCGAACCAACATTACGTTGCAAACACTGTTAAGGTATAGTTCTTCACCTGTTATTCACAGATAATCAGGTCGGGCTTTTCTGACAGGTTGATTATATTAGTTTAAATTAGTTTTAATGACAGTTAGAAATTGATTGCAAACTTTCCCAGCCTGCTCGAAACATCTTCCTCTTTAATTAGCCATAATTATATTTGCACTGGGATTTTTTCTGAATTGTTTTTATTGTGCCGAAACTCTTATATCGTTTGCTAGTATTGAACGTCAATTTGTTTTGTCGTTGACTTGTAACAAGTAAAAGTTTGTTTCCCTACTTTCGGGGTATTGATTCAGCTGTCATCATTAAGTCGATGTTTGTTCATCTAGCACTTATACCTGCATTGCTGCTGCAGTGAAGTAACAAGCAAGCCACCTACCGCCGACAAAATCATATTTTTATTTTTCTGTATTTTACCTTTGATGTAGCGAATAGTACTTCGTATATCGATGGTTAATCGTCGTCAGCAACTACAGAACTATACGTTGAAACTTAAAGGTCATCCGTAATAAGCCTGTTCGGAGATGCAACTTACGCATGCGCGAATCCTTGTGCTTGACCTCCGCTTTGGGTCATTTGTGAATAAGATCTGTGTTGTTGTCGTTGCGAGCATACTGTAGTAATAGCGATTACGCCGAGAATTTCCGGGAAAATTGTTAAGATAATGGACATACTAATCATGGAAGTTAAATATGAATCTAAGAGACTGACTTCGGTCAGCTTGCGGCTTTGATAAGCCAATGAGGCTTCTTCGCGAGTTCTGCTTGCAGGAGGATCTAATATACATACATATACATACATACATACATACTTTTGATTGTGGTAGTCCATAAATTTAAGAAATGATATTTCCCTACATCGGAAAAGATGTAATTTTGTGTTACACCTCAGGACTAAAGACGTCCGGGAATGATCATGATACTGCGTTCGCGGTATACACGCTAAGATTATTTACTATGTAATTTGTCGCATAGTGTTTACATGAATATATAGAAAGATAGCACCAATGAATTATACATGGGAAATATCGTTGTAGCTTGTCATATTATTGTTACTAAAACATGCTAATACGATAGAAAATCTTCTCTTCAATATTTTTTTGTGTATGTGAATGATCATTAGATAAAGAATTTGGATCAATGTTTGACTTCAAATACTTTCGCCTTTACAACCAGTACAGATCATATTCATGCAGTATGCATACCAAGGGCGTAGGAACCGGGGGCTGGGGGCGCCAGCCCCCCTCAGTGAAAAATATGGAGGGCGGAAGTATCATTCCGCCCCCCCCCCCGCTTCGCAAGTCAG
>KN885662.1:25191-48814 GCA_000934455.1 Apostichopus parvimensis | reverse complement strand
TGCTGTGCTGTTCTTATACCTCTTGCTTCCATTAGGAACCTTAAATATGAGAAAACGAGCATTATTTCTCAACAGATACAGTGGGGCAATGGTTAGCGCTCTTTCCATGAAGAGCAAGATGAACTTTATTCTCTCGGGTTCGGACCCCAGTGAATGCAGTTTGCTTTTGCTGTGCTGTTCTTATGCCTCTTGCTTCCATTAGACGCTGATTCCGGGGATCATTTGCAACTCATATGAATAATGAGTTGAAAATAGATACACCAGTGCAGCATTTCCACGGTCAATAAATAGCTGTTTTCGATCGGCTGTACGCAATTGCAGTGATGACGTCATCTGTTTCTCGTGTCGAAGGTATACCGATAGGTATTTTACCGATTGATTGGACGACAATGTGTCGAAGCTACTTAAAGGTCAAAACCTTAAAGGTTAAAGGTCAAATGTATATTATTGGCTCAAGTTTGAGCGGTTTGCTGGCGATGAGATATGCAACTCCGTGAATTGCACTCTTGTTTTCGCTCTTTATTTCTTCCTATAGTAGTTGTTTACTCTCTATTAAAATATTAATAGTCTTTTATGTAGCATATATCTCGTGATTAAATACCAAAGAAATATATGACTAGTCGCAGCTTATGGGAATAAATTACAATTTTATTTTTTAATTGTTCTTCAATGTCTAAAACTTTGATTCCCCGGAATCATATCATTAGATATATAACGAGGAAATGTGATAAACCAAAAATAATTAATCCCGATAGGAATTTTTCCCATCGACAAAACCCTGCTAACCTTTATCTATTACTCACCATTGGTTCTGACTTGGACCCCCATGGAGAAAAAAAAAACAAAAGAAAAAAATCCCAGCACCGGTAGCAATTTATGTCCACATGGATTCACATTTTGCTGTGAAGAAGGGACCAAAGTTTCAGCAGAGCTTGTCCGGCCGGACTAAATGTTGTGGTACAATATGACCCCCGGACACTTTGTACAGGGAGACACTCGATCTGTACTGTCACAAGGGATGTAGTGTTTTATATAGCATTTGGCCAGATTCAGCTCAAACATACTTGCGATAACTCTCAACAAATGGAAGTGGAAGGGGTCCGCTGCTGCGCTATTGCTCTTACTCAACAGAAACAATTTCTGGGGAGGGGCCCACCGCCTCTACAATCCCTGGCAACGGTATTCTTATCAGGTCAAAGCACTTTCGTTCGGTTTGCCAACCAAAAACGTACGTCATGAGAGTATACTGTATCTTATACAATCCGGTATACATTACGAAGCTTTTCCACGAGTGGGTGTATGTACTCGTAGAAGTTAACGTAAACTGCCAAGATCGAAATTACGGGGAATTTCCCACACTGGTCGTTTCGAACAAAATTAACCAGGCCTTAGTTCTCTTTTTTCGTGTATATTTATCGGGATTTTCGACGATCAATCTCCTCATTTTTCTTAGACAGAGATTTTGTTTCGCTAAATTGTTAATTAAGATAGTAAGGTCTGATATATATGCATTTTAGTCAAACGGGAGGCTAACGCTTGTCGTCTGGCGATTTTACGTTTTACAGCTATGGCCGCCCCCTGTGCTTCGGCAAGGGATAAAAATTGGCTAAACGCTTCACTTCAGAGACTGAAAACGTTGAAACATACTGTAAATAAAGAGAGAAAATCCTTCTTTTTCGTGGTGGTTATATGTACCTCTTGATACATTAATCATATAAGAATGAGACGGCAAGGTAAGTAACACCATGATTCCATCCGCTTTGGCAATATGTGGCATTAATTTGTGTACGTTGGTTAGCATAGGCCTAATGTTATGTCGTGGCGTAGCCTAACGTTCAGTATTACATTAGGCGATTGCGAGATATAACATTAGGATAAAACACGGTTGGTCAAGACTAGGCCAAACACTGAGGCCAACACTAGTAAACAGCTACGTACAGTTAAACTAGTTATACCTGTATCAGAAATGTAAATTGTTCAACTTCAAATACCAACTAGGCCTATGTAGCTTTTGTAAAATGAAAGCAAGTGTGGCCAGCTAATGACAGGGCAGGCCTAATGTGGCACAATATAATGACGCTTTAAAGTGGTATCAAAACGTTGATACCTATTGTAACTGACTTAAAACTATGGTGTAAATGTACTCTGTTCAAATTGCTCACAAAATTTGCAGATTTATCATGTGGCTGCGCTGTAATCAGAGTAGATTTACGTTTGATTTGACCAGCTAGTGGGATTGTGCCAAGCAGTTTCAAAACTTAAACTGAAATCAATTAAAAGCTTCTGTAAATTTCCACAAAATGGATAGGATTTTACCCCTTAAATATTTAAGTGAAGGATTTTCGTTTCTATGACTTGAACTTGGGCATCAGTCTGGATAGGTCTGGGGAGATTCACAGTGCTTGAAAAAAAAATCAACTTTTTTGTCCTGAGATTTTTGGTAGCCCGATAACATTTTGAGAGAGCCCGTTAAAAATTTGCAAACATTGATCAATCTTTGGTACCCATATAGAAATAAAATACAATATCAAGATTTGCTTCCAGACGGCTTAACTATAAGTGCGTAAATCATTTGTACCTGGCATTATGTGACTGTGCTCACATTATAAGGCTACTTAAGGCCTCTTCATCACAATTTACATAACAAAACATTTCTGACATTTCATGTGATGATTATGGATAGAATTTATTGAATTATTTAGCAGTAGGATTCTTAGTTCATAGTTAGGCCAAAGCTGTACAGAGGTGCAAAGTGTGAATTCACTTGTACCATCTTAAGAACACAGAGAAATGAATGAAATGGATGGAAAGCTACAGTATGGCACGTCAAATCATTACTTGTTCAATTCAAGACCACCCTGGGTAAAATTTCTAGTTAAATGTTAACATGATAGATAATACTATGATACATAAATTTTCAAGCTTGCTCCCATTCAGTCTATTGTTTTCTAAAAATTATAGGCAGGAAACTCTTTACGGACAGGTCAACATTTTCTAGTTTGGTCCGTTCAGTTCGTGTCCAAGAGACAGATGGGGAACACCGGCGGCAAGCTCTTGCTAGTCTCAGAGAATATATTACAAGAACAGAAAACATTAAGGTGTGTTTTCACTTTTTAAGTACAGTAGTTTGAGTTTTTAAGTACTCTAATTAAAGTTTTCTTCTTTTCATTTTGGTGGGTGAATGAGGTCCATACCATTTTCCAATTGTTAGTTTTTAGCGTATTGTTTCATTTTCAATTTCTAGTGCAATATAATGTTGCACTCAGAGTTGACTTGGATCCAGAAAGGTAGACTTAATTGCAAGGTCAAGTCTCAACAGTAAATGTCACAGTTAACAACTTCTGCCCTGACTGTTATATGTAAATTATGCTAGCTAAATCTGCAAAAAATGTGGTACATCAAGCCAAAATGTTGGCACAGCTTTAGTCTTGATATGTTACACAATATTTCAAGATTTTCTACATCTGTTATGATTTGTTCTGAATTTGTTAAACGCTCAATTGAATATAGTTTCTGTTCAGTTGTATAGTTGATGGTGAGAGAAATAATACCGCAAACACAATCAGCTGCTTTCTTGTTTTTAGTGAGCTTGAGATGGAATACTTCAAAACATAACGCCCCTGCATTGGGAAAGGTCAATGAAAGGTGAATGAGCTTGTACAGTTGATCTATTAATAACATCCTGGATTGTCTTGGCTACAATTATTGATAGCATAGTGGTATGTGACTGATAACGGCTGTTCAAAGCATCTTGAAGCATTTTGCATGTCGCACATTCCTACATTTCGTTTTAGAGTTAGATCTGAAGTTGATATGCTTTGGAACATACCAAATATTACATGCTTGTGTAAAACAAGAGTGTTAATCATACATGCACACCAAGTCATAGAAAAAACACACTTTTCTGTTTTTTCCTTTGAAATTTGTTAGCAAGTTTCCACTTATCTCATTCATTAGAATTTGTAATGCTAACATTCACACAAGATAAAGTTGGAACCCTATCCAAGCCTTGGTCAAGAACATTAATATTATCAGTGTGCAACTACAGTATAGCATTGCACTCATTTGATTTAAGTTTGGCTTTCAATATCTAGTAAAAAGTGACATAGTAATTGCAGGCTTTGCCCTGGAATTCATTTTGTGAGGTGTCCGCATCTCTGCCTTTTGCAACCACCTTGCAAAAAAAGCAACATCGCCACCTCACTGTTTCAGAGAAGGAATGACCAATCCAACTTTTATAACCCTTGCCATCATCAGACATTGAAAAATAGGCTGTGAACTCTAACAAATAGCAACAAGTAAATGTTCTTCTGCCTATTCAACATAGCATTGTTATCTAATTTATTGTTAGGATGATTGACATGTTCAACAACAATGTTCAACAATGGGATACCATGCCCCCATACCCCTCCCCTAGACCCCAGGTATGCTCAAACCCTCCAGTATTACTAACCAGTTACTGCCTCTTATACGAGAAACCCGAGGAGAATAGGAAAGCCTGTGTTGAATACAAATGTCACCAAAAATGATTGGAATATATGTTCCTCATTCATCACTCAAAAGTAGGAATCTTCCTCTTGCTGGCCTGGACTATCATGTTAGCAGTCAATTGTATCAAACATTAGGATAAAAATCATCCTCAATCGCATCTTTTAGATCACATAGTGTTATCAGGTAAAGTTGAAAACACTTTACTCACCACATGAGTTTTCTATAAATTGCTAATTTCTATTTCATCTATTTCGTTTGCAGACAGTGAGAGAACAAGCAGACAGTCTACTCCTTGTTGTCTGTGAAATTTTTCAAGACAGGTACGTTTGATGTCTTCTTACAAAGTCTTGTAATATTAACACAATCAAAGATCATTGCTGCTACAACTAGTTCAGCCCTGGCAAATTTTTAAGGACTTCTTTTGTGATGGACCCTTGGACAAACCAGGTCATATTCTTGGTTTTCCAAAGGGGAAAGTTGGTACCGCAATTATAAACAAGGAATGATCCTGTATTGTGTGTACACTGTAGGAGAGATGTGTAGGTGTGGTGAGTAGAACTACCACTGTTTGTTGTTTCATATTGGAATCTCCTTGAAGTGATGAATGGTGATACCAGTTTCTTACCTGTTAGTTCCCTTTGTGTTCCGATTTAACAAAGTTCTATACTTTATCATTGGTGGACAGGAGTTTCACTAATTTTCATTATCCGTGGTGTGATTTGGGTGGACTTTAGTATTAACAGGCTATGTTTCCCTGCACACCTTTATTTCCTTCGTCCATTCTTTCGTTTGGTACTTTGATACTACCAGATTATGGCAAATTCATTTGAAAATGCAGCTTTAAACAAGCTTTACAAGATCAACAGATACAACTGGTCTCCAAACCCAAGTACGATCTACAGTAGTCGATTTTGTGGTACTTTGGTTAAGGCTTGAAGTATTTTAACACAATGATTAAAAAGCTAAATTCGGATGGTTCTCTGCTATCAGAATCCAAACCATACGTTCAAGAATATGAACTTTTCGTTGCCAACTTCATGTAGCTGCTCTTTCTTTGTGGGGGTGGGGGTAGGGGTTTGGGGGGTGTGCAGGCTGTGAGTATCTCATTGATTTTCATGTCATACTTTTTCAATGAAAGCTAAAACAGTTAACTTGGCTAAATCATTTAATTTTCATTTGTTCTCTCTCGTTTCATCGTCTCGTCTTTAGACGTAATTGCATTTTTGTAAAGGGGTCTTCAAATTTATAAGCTACTCCAAGCTTCTTGTGAGCACCCCTAAGACTCCTTTCTTTTTAAAATTATCATGTTCTGTATATTATTATATTGTTTATATCAAAAGAGACTGAAATAAAGTTGAATCTTCCAACTTTGATTTACAGGTGTAGTTCAGACTTTAAGCTTCAGTGTGCACAGCTTGCTGGTATTCTGATTGTCCTCTGTGGGAATGACAGCAGAAGGTATGTTTACAACAGGAAATCTTAAAAGGGGGTGTTAAATTCCCCCCCCCCCCCCCCCCCCCCCGCCAAAGAAGCATGCAATGACTCTGGATTCTTGTCTCATCACTATTTACTTTATGCGTAAATTTCTTTATAGAAGATTTTCTCCAGATCCATTCAAAACTAATATCTACAGCAGTTAATATTGTTGTATTTCCCATCTTCCCTCACCCCTCTCTTTGCTTTTGGTAGTAATTTTGCATTTTTTTGGATGGGGGTGAGGGGTCGGGGGTTGGGGAGACACAGCACACAACATTTGAAACTTAGATACTAACGAATCGCCAGAAAATTTATTCTTTTCAAGCCCAATACAAGTCGAATTATTTGTTCCTACACAGTATGTGTCAAAGCTCACCTCACTTTGTAGAAAAAAATAAAATAAAAAATGAAAATACTGAGGGCATATTGTTATGATAATCATATGCTGATTAAATTAATTAACAGCTTGTTTTGATAGAGAAGGAATAACTCATTGCATAATTGAGCCAATTATTGCGTAATAGAGCCAATTATTGCTTTGGGGGGGCACATATGACAAACAAAACTTAAGCAGAATTCAAAATTATAGTTGAAATTTCTGTTAAAAGAATAGTCCAGGTCAAAATATCTTTTTGATTTGTTAAAAAGGAACATAATCTAAGCATTTTGTTGAAATTTGATTCAATTCCTATGTACCGTTTTTGAGATATTGACAGTTGAAGTTGCCACCTTTCGTACCAAAAGTGAACTTGGAGAAAACAGGTGTGTTGTCATAGTTGCACACTAATAAATAATGTTTTGTTTTCCTTTAAAATTTACATTTAATTTTATACCCCACAATTGGATGCATCCATAATGTGAATGTACTGTAGGTATTGGTATTTTATAAACTTCAAATCCCCTTTAGTCAAACTAGTAACCCTATCCAACCCAAGGTCAAATCAATAGACTGAAAAATAAAGAAAATACAAAACAGTATTTGTCAGTGTGCAACTATGACATCACACATAAAATCCCTTTAATATTTCACTATTAAACTTTGCATATTGTTTTTCTGTCATAAACTACAGAGCAATAGTTTTCTGTTTATGCATCTGAGCATGAGTCTTGAAGGTGAATCAAATCATGATACGTATTTTGGAAGAATAAAATGTTCCTTTTTTCCCCCCCTTCTTTTTTGCACAATCCCATTATAAAACAGTTAAACTTTTAGAATTGGGGTGTTAGTGTTTAAAGCAAAGCATAACAGAAGAGGGAGAAGGGGGTGGGGGCATGGTTATGTATGCTTTTGTTGAAAGAGGATGTCTTGATTAGTTTAAATATGTTCTTCCCCCAGACAAATCTTATGGCTCTTCAATCGCTTAGAAACCAGAACCAACGATGAAGTCAAGGGATTCATATTGTCTGCTATTCTCCAGGTATTTATCCTTGTTACTATTTGTTCTCATTGATTAATGTAAAATTTAAGTTAATAAAACTCAAATCTGTTTATTTCTGCACAGATCTTCTACAATATATCATCTGAATACTCGTGTGATATTTTTGAATGTCGTTTAATTTTGCGATGCATTGACACACAGGGTACTATAAGAGTTGTCTTCTGACAATGGAGATATATATAGATATTATATCGTTCACATTTTCACTTTGTATCACCCTGGTGAAGAAACGACTCCTAGATATCGCCACCAGTCGCTCTATAGGACTGAACAGTTCAATTGGTAGAGTATAGGACTTTAAGTTTTGCTAGTCACTGCTTACTTCAAATGCTCTTTCGAAAAAGAGATACTCTATGATTTACAATTAGGATGAAGTTTTGTGTTAATTAATGTATCTTTAGGATGAAGTTGCATTATTGTATCTTTTATCTGGAACACGCAGACACTGCAGCATGGTGGAAGAAGTGCTCACATAGAACAACTCTTACCGTTGACCATGAACAGCTTCCAGACTGTCTTGGAAATAGCAGAGACTCCAGGTAAATACACTCGCGTCTGCCTGTCATCGATCTTTGATTTGCAATTCTCTAATCTGTCACGGAAATGTGTCGGTCGGTATTATTTTCAGATGTTTGTTTGCCGGCAATTTCGCTCTGCTCATTACAGTGGTAACTTAACTGCAGAGGGTCCCTCTGAAAAGTTAGCTCAGAGACCAGTGACATTGATAACTCAAAATGTAGTACAGTACCCCCATTCCCCTCCCCCCAACACATACACACACACACACTTGTCTGCTTTTAATATCATCATGAAACTCAGTTTTGCTGAATGAATCCTGACTCAATTTTGCCAAATCTCCACCAACGCCCCCTGTCCCACACCCTGCCTGCCCTCACACCCTTTCTCTAACTCCTTCAAGATTCTGGTATTTGTGAAGCTATTCAACTTGTATCTATATGGAAGATGAAGGAACCCTTCCATATACTGAAGCTGAAGAGGGGAGTTTTATAATCATATACCAAAAGAAAAGAAAGGGCAAATTGACTGCCTATTGTGTTGTGTTCAAAATAGCTGACTCCAAACACACACAGTAAATGGAAGATCAAGATAGTTATGTCACTTTAGTGTCATGCTTTCTGATTTAGACTTAAGATACCAGAAACACAAAAAAACATTTTACATGAAACAATTAAGGTTCATTTTGTATTCTACAGAAGGTGACAGACGTTACCATTCTTTTCCAACTCTTCTAATACATGCTAAACTTTAGCATCATCAGCATATGATCCTAAGGTGACTTAAACTGACCCGTTTCATGAGAGTGGTATTCCAAAATATTTAGCATTTTCAGAAAATCAGTAATTGAAACAAAGCATAACTAGCAGTCGCCTTTCCTTCTAAACTGAAGAGATTCTAGTTATTTTACCAAGCCTTAAAGATAGTACTGTTTCTCTTGTCATTAGCACAGCTTGAGTTAAAAACAATTTAACAAAAAAAGACTCGCTGACGAAGGCCAGGTTCAGCGGTTAATATGATGTGACATATTGTTAGAATGGCTTCTCTCACTGAGCCAGTAGTGAACAGTCAAATAGTGCTGTACATATCATACTGTGATGATATTATATATATATGTGTGTGTACGAAATCTCAATAACTCTCACTCCACACGAAATGTTACTTCTTTCATTTCTCTTCAATCCAGAAATGTTGGTAACCGTGATGAACACCATCCATTTCATGGCCCAGAATCATCCGCACATCTTCTCGGCTCATTTCAAGGACACCGTCGACATACTTGTCGGATGGCATATCGATGTGACCCAGAAGCTGTCTCTGATTAAGTATTGTGCAGGTCAGTGGGTATGATTTGAATTCAAAATAAAATAAAACTGTTAGCAAACTGCTTATCCATTAGAGAGCCTGTGTAGGAGAATGTGTAAAAGTAAGTTGGCCTGACGTTTCGATCCTAGCAGGATCTTCTACAAAGGCTAAATGACAAGTAACAGTAACAGAAGGGACAAAAACATGCACAGAATACAGACAGGTTAATGAGCATGGTGAACACAAAGAGATAGATGTAAGGGGATTAGTAGACAAGGGATGGAGAGAAGAAAGAAAGAAACCAACAGGGGAAGAGGAGAGGTAGGAGATAAACAGTGGAGGGACATAGAGAGGATAAAGGGAAGGGGGTAGGGAATCATTTGAAGTGATAGATCTATTGGAATTTATCAATATCTCTAATGAAAGATCCATTTTGTTGTAACCTCATTTAAAGCCTAGACAAGTGTTCTATAATGCCCATTCTCTCCCACGGTATCGATATATGTCGGTATGGATATATGTTTCAACATTTGTTCTTCATGATAACGTCTTAACTTTATTTGGATTAATATTGAGGTGTCTTGCCCACAGTATCAGAGTTACTATAACATCGTATCCCCCCCCTTTTTTTTTTTTGGCAATTCTTTAGTCCAGTGTTAGATCAATAAACGCTATTCTATATAAAAAAAAACGGTTCACTACAGGTAAGTTCAAAAAGCTGTGGATCAGAGTGTATAAACTAAAGTATCCTATTTTATGCACTTTTGTTTTCAAACATGAGAGAAAATAATAATTATGATAAAAAATAAATAACATTAATATAGTGCTTGATACAGCGTTTCAATGCGCTTTACAAAGTAGGAAAGAGACAAAGGAAACCAAGGAAAAAAGAGACTAGGAATCAATCAGAAATGTTTTAAGTTGTAAATAAAAGTTGAAAATACAAAGGGAGGGAGAGTCACGACATTAAGAAACTGCTTAATGACTGCAAAATGCCCTTAGAAGTAGGCAAAAATGTAAAAGTTAGATAGCTGGCCAGTTTGATCCTAGCAGGATCTTCGGTACGTTTTCAGTAATGCATAGCAAAAAACATTTGCCCGTGGAACAAGTGGGAAATAAGTAAGTTGATAAATTAATAAAAAAAATTAAATAAATAAATGTGAGTCATTTTCAAGTAAACGTTGGCATGGGACGCACTGAAATGTATAGATTTGTTAAGTGTCATATCCAACCAAGCAAACCTTACATAACTTATAATTCTTATGACCTGGTTGTTTATTCCCTCTCGTCACAGAATCGTTGGTGAGCCTCCGTCCGTTTTGGTTAGAAGATATGACATTCACGATACATCTTCTCAGTCAGTTTGTGGAGGATTTGGAGGCATATTCTGAGGTTAGTATGAAGAAAGGGGGCGGGGGCAGTGGCGGAGCGTCCATACAGTCAGGAGGGGGCAGATGCCCCCCCCTGACGGACTCAAATGGGCTGTTGGCGCCCTTTTCAGCTTTTTACCACTTTTTACTTATTCCCGATTATTTACTTTTTTATTGCGCTCTCATCTACTTATTGACATTTGTCACATTTTGTTGGCGAAGACACCTATTATTCTTCGTTTATCTGCTAATTGGCAAGGCCTGGAAAGGGTAATTTCCGGCGATCTAAGGAGCATCTTTACTCAAAACATTTCTGTACGCTCCGCGCCAACTTGTGGTGGCGCTCCGCTTAGATAATGTCGAAAGCGCCCCTACAGACCATTCTCGACCCCCCTGACCAATACCCCTAGCTCCGCCACTGGGTGGGGGTGGGGGGGAAATAAATAAATAATCATAATCATAAGATTAATCAGGGTTTAATAAGCATTGCAGTCCATTTATGAAGGACTGTCCTTCCCAATCATCAAGGATCGTCTTCTGATGACAGCAGTCAGAAAACTATTTAAAAAATATGGACAGATCATTCAGTAAATAAGTGACCCCGCCTTGGTAAGACCCTTCAAAATGTTATCTCACTTTCTGTCGATTGTTGCTTAAAATTTAAGTAGTAGAAGCAAATTTTCTTTGGGTTTTCTTCTACTTCTTTCAGATTAATTTTTTGAAAGGACACTTGGAACTGAGTCTAACTGTTAGAATTCAATCATGTGTGACCACATCCCAAATTTGGCCCCCATTCTTTGTCTTCATAATACCCATCAATGTTGTATCCTGTAATGCACACCTATGTCACAATATGCACCTAATCTCTGACCATGGGTGCAGTCATGTATACTTCTGAGGGGATCATCCCCCTCTCCTCCCCTCCCCTCCCCCCCCCTTACTGGCAGACATAGAAAATCCTAGTGTATAGTTTATAAATATGTAACTTGTATATGAGTACAGCCTAAACAGTCAAAAGTTTTTCAAACTTGTTTCAAAAGTTGCGCAAAATATAGCACCGTTTTGCATCTGAGCACCCTTCACCGTACCAAAATGATCATCTTTTATCATTTTTGTGGGGCATATTTTAGAATCACCTCAGGCTGGATGGGGGGTGTATTATTTGATCTCTTTGTGAGCCCTTCAAATTCCTTTTTGTATGTGAGTTTTTTAACCAGGCTCTTTGATTTTGTTATTTCAGGATTTGGCATCTCACAGTGGTGGATCTACCGACAACCAGGACTCCGAGAAGCTGTCAGACCAAAGCGACATTCCATCCCAAGACCTCTGCAAGGACAAAATTATGGCCTTTCTCGGGTACTGTCTCACATACGATCAATTCACGTTTTTAATTTCGTTTTGAAATGTTCGTTCAGTTGGCCGAACTTGGCTCACACTGATTTTGTAGTCAAAAACAGAACAAGGGTGAAGAAAAAAATATTGAAGAAATTGAAAGCAGGTTTGATGGAATTATCTCTAGCTCTCATCAGTATATAACAGTGTGGCTCTGTTTGTACTTCAAAATAATATCTTGTGTAAAGGGTTAAAAATGATTGTGTGATATATCTTTCAATTATAAGCTTATTGATGCATTTGTGTTATATTTAAGGTAGTCTATTGGATTCCTCTCCGCCGTGTGGGAGGGAGTGTTAGCTCAGTGGTAAACGCCGGTGCCTTTCAATCATAAGGTCACGAATTCGAGTCACTCCAAGATTAATGTATGTCGTCCAGTTACAGAGTTGTTGACAATTGACAATTCATAATCATGGACGCTAAAATGTGAATCTAAGAGACTGACTTCGGTCAGCTTGCGGGTTTTGATAAGCCAATGAGACTTCTTTGCAAGTTCCTACTTGCAGCAGGATCTAAAATACATACATACATACATACATACATACTGTGTATTCTAACCTTTCTTTGTGGAACAATCATTTTGTTACTCAAGGTGGCCATTTTGTTTTCAACCATCTTGGGGTCAGCACCCATAGCTTTCTTCTGAATCGACCATTCTGACGTAAAACACCTGCATTTGCAACAAAACTTTTGTTTGTACAAATCACTTGGGATTTTCTTGATTCCTACAAACTTGACTACAAGATTTATTTAGGTTTGTCTATTCACATGTAGTGTCGAAATTGTCCATGTTTTTATCTGTGTCTGTCATTCAAGATTATCAACTTTTTATTGATGTCATTATTTACTATTTGTTTCTCAGCGTGTTCATGACTGTAGTCAGGAGTGTTGGTGAGGCCCTATCTCCGCAGACAACTCCAACCGTCAAGCCATCCTTCATCGCAAGGGTAAGCTTTTGCCACCTTCATGCTTGAGAAAAACATCTGTAGTCTCTTGTCATTTGACAGCAGAAAATATTGAGATGACTTAATGAGAGAATATTAATGATAGTATTTGCTTTTTATATAGCGCTTTATACCAGCGATAGGTCTCAAAGCGCTTTACAGACGCTATATTATCCCTGGTCAATGATAACCTGTCCCAGAGACAATCCCTCCAGTCAGCAGCAGTAATATACTGGGCCCAATGACAAGTTACCTCACAGGTACCCATTTAACCCCTGGGTGGAGAGAGGCAAGTGAGATAAAGCATCTTGCCCAAGGACACAACGTAATGAACTTAGGCAGGAGTCGAACCAGCAATCCTTGGATCACGAGTCCGACGCCTTAGCCAATTGGCCACCACGCAGAGAAGAAACTGCTTATCTTCTGAGAAAAGTCTGTGTGTTCTGTGTTTTGTTTCAGTTATACTCTGAAAAAGATCCTGCTAGGATAAAAATGTCAGGCACTCTAATTATTACAAGTTAACTAATGTCTACTTTTAGAAAGTACTACTGTTTATTTTTTTATAATTGATTTGCTGCCTTAATTTTTTTTTTTGAGTGTGTGTATATATATATTTCTATATTTGCTGTAAAGCAAGTTTTGAGCATTGATCAAGTATTTTGCTGGAACTGACTGAAACTGGTTTTTGCAAGGAAAAGTGTTGTCATACTGTAGATGTTGCTTGCTGAATGTCAACAAATTGTAACTTTTGCTTTCTTCTTCCCCATTTCAGGTTTTCAGTAGTATCATCCAGAGTGCAGAGACTGTTCAAAAGTTCTTTCCTGACAGCAATATTCTTTACAAAGGTCAGTAATGTAATGCAAATTAGTTCAGAAGTACTTTTCTGACAGCAATATTCTTTGCAAAGGTCAGCGATGTAATGTAAATTAGTTCAAAAGTACTTTTCTGACAGCAATATTCTTTACAAAGGTCAGTGATGTAATGAAAATTAGTTCAAAAGTACTTTTCTGACAGCAATGTTCTTTACAGAGGCCCACGATGTAATGAAAATTAGTTCAAAAGTACTTTCCTAACAGCAATATACTTTACAAAGGTCAGCGATGTAATGTAAATTAGTTCAAAAGTACTTTCCTAACAGCAATATTCTTTACAAAGGTCACTTATGTAATGAAAATTAGTTCAAAAGTACTTTTCTGACAGCAATGTTCTTTACAGAGGCCCATGATGTAATGAAAATTAGTTCAAAAGTATTTTCCTGACAGCAATATATTTTACAAAGGTCAGTGATGTAATACAAATTTGTTCAAAAGTACATAATATGACAAAGATAACCTGCTTTTGATTTCCCTGCAGCCAATGCTTGTATCGCAGTGATCTGTGAAGCCGTTAAGTCACAGCTTGGTCAATGTCAGACGAACCTCCTTGAGTATGTCCAAAACCAGCTCGACACTCTCCTGCATCAAGAATCAGCCACACAGAAAATAGCATCCACTCTCAATGTCCTTCAGAAGGTAAGATTTAAATCCACAGTTACCACAGATTCAACCATATAGATTAAATTTCTCTGTAGTCCTGATGTTGTGATGGAAAAAAATGATGTAATTTTGTCATCTCTTGGTGCCAAAAAAATAAAAGTCTTAATACTGTTCTGAGAATTTTCTTGTTTGTTTGGAAACCTTCCCCATGGGGGGGGGGGGGGGGGAAAGTGTCAGGGTGGGAGGAATTGTCACTCTTCATATCTAATAATTTTTTACCACAGGTTAAGTTTATTGTGTAATAATATGAACCTCCTGGTGGGAGGTTGTCTCCTACAGGTTTATAGTGTGTATGTAAAGCTTGTTGTCCAGTAGGTAATCTTAGTGAATAGTGTTTGGACAACCGGCAAGAAGGTATTTTGTCTTCTTGGGTCATAGAACAAGCCTGGAAGGTCAAGCTTGCTCTTCCTGTCCGACAACTCAATGTTTTTTTTTACTTCCATCACAGATTTGTCGATACAGTTCCTCCGGAATGTCAGCCGAGCTGGTCCGGGGTTTGCTCGGACCAGAATCTAAAGTAAGGATGCTGCGACACTTGAATAACAAACAGGTGAGAAAACATATTGTCGAGTGTTAGAATATTATGAAGTACAAGGTCACAACGACCTGGAAGTTCATGTTTGCTTCCTCTGAGTACATTTGAGACCCTAAGTGCAGGAAAATTTAATGGAGGAACCGTGTGAGTACAGACTTGTACTGACATGTCTGTTGGGAGCAGATATTCTATGATGTGTCACATCATAGGGCTGAGCTTGTACCCAACATCAGCAAAAATGTCCTTTGTAGACAGGAAGGTTGTAGGAAGGAACACTCTATAATTCCCTGACCGTTTGCTTGCATGGTCGTCTAGAATAAGTATATCAGCAGGCAATTTCAGCATTTGTAAAGTTGATGAGAATTATTAGTTTGTTCTTGATATTTCTTGTTCCTCCTTGCTGCGTGATTATTTGTTACTCGATATTTCTTGTTCCTCCTTGCTGCGTGATTATTTGTTACTTGATATTTCTTGTTCCTCCTTGCTGTGTGATTATTTGTTACTTGATATTTCTTGTTCCTCCTTGCTGCGAGATTATTTGCTACTTTATATTTCTTGTTCCTCCTTGCTGCCTGATTATTTGTTACTTGATATTTCTTGTTCCTCCTTGCTGTGTGATATTTGTTACTTGATGTTTCTTGTTCCTCGCAGCGTGATTATTTGGTACTTGATATTTCTTGTTCCTCCTTGCTGCGTGATTATTTGCTACTTTATATTTCTTGTTCCTCCTTGCTGCCTGATTATTTGTTACTTGATATTTCTTGTTCCTCCTTGCTGTGTGATATTTGTTACTTGATGTTTCTTGTTCCTCGCAGCGTGATTATTTGGTACTCGATATTTCTTGTTCCTCCTTGCTGTGTGATTATTTGTTACTTGATATTTCTTGTTCCTCCTTGCTGCGTGATTACTTGGTACTTGATATTTCTTGTTCCTCCTTGCTGCGTGCTTATTTGGTACTTGATATTTCTTGTTCCTTGCTGTGTGATTACTTTGTACTTGATATTTCTTGTTCCTCCTTGCTGTGTGATTATTTGCTACTTGATATTTCTTGTTCCTCCAGTTGGTTCATCTATTGCTGTCAGTCTACCAGAGCCTCTTGTGTATCAAAGATGTCACCATACTGGAACTGGTCTACAGGTAACAATGTCATCATAAAATCATCAGCTTTAAAGCTTCTTCAAAAGTTTCTATCAAGTATGACCTGTTTCCTTTTTCCCTTTTGTTTCAGGGGTGGGAAGGTCGTGGTGGAGAAGGGGGTTGGGTTATTACTTTTCAATGTATAGGTTTTGTTTACTTTCTTTTTCTTGTTCTGGGAGTGATCTACTTGCCTAATGTTAAAAAATTTATGGTTATGTTTGAAGTTAGTTGAAGATGGCTTTTTTTTAAACGGATTAAATTTAACACTTGAAGCAAGTGAGAATCATGACATAGTGCTACCGAACATTCGTGACGTTAGGTAAAAGTTAACTTTAGTCCATGTTTGCATGATCCAGAATCAGTGAAATTAATTTTTAATATTTAATCCATATTCCTCTCATTTCTTGTACATCTCAGTCTCATCCTGGGAGATCTAGAGGTCGCCTTCAACGTCCTCCTCTCGTGCTCAAAGATTTCCGTCCCTTGCTCATTCGTGACGAACAATCCATTCGTCGGTTTGTCGTCTACACTGACCAAGTCTGATGCAGAACTCATCGCAACCTTTGACCTGGCTGCCCTGACCGAGATCGGAAGAACCAAGTCCTTACTTGGGGTTAGTCTTGTTTTCTATAAACCGGTAAAATTAACAGTCATCATTATTGTCATCAAGTATCACAGAAAAGTAAAAGACGCAGTCATTCAAATTCAACTCGCCGAGAGATTTTATCATCTAACGTTACATTTCTTGTGGGATTGGACATGTCGGTTTCGGTTCCCCACCCCCTCCCCCCCCCCATCTCCTCTGTTAGAGAATGTTGATGGCTCTTAGCATGCCAACAAGGGGTCCAATGACCAAAATTGCAATCAAGAATAATTCCAGAAGCCAATACATTCATTTGGTATGTTTATTCGGTCAAAATGCAAATATTAGCTCCATAATAATTTACAGACAAGTAGAAGTGGGTAATAATATGCTAGGCTTGTATTAAGTGTTTAAATAATAACCATGCAGCAAGATTCTCTAAGTGTGTTTTTTCTTTTCTTGTATAGGTTTGGGCTCTCAATCCTAGTCCTAGTCCTAGCTAGGCTTGTATTAAGTGTGTAAATAATAACCATGCAGCAAAGATTCTTTAATTGTATTTTTCTTTTCTTGTATAGGTTTGGGCTCTCAGTCCTAGTGTCTTTGAACTCTTGACCTCTCATATTCTTCCAAAGTCGTGGATCATCGCTCGAAGTCACCCAACAGTTCACTACACACTCCTCCATGCACTCTTCACTCATTGTGAGAGGTTAGTATCAAAATATTCTCCGGCTTAGAGATATCTGTCAGACCGAGAAAAGACAGGCGAACTCTGTTACCCATTATCAGAACTATTAAAATGAACTATTACCAAAATGTTTTTGTTCAGATATACTTTTAACATAAAGGTTGATGTGTTGATGCGGTAACATCTCTAAAGGTAAAGGTTCAAGATATCAATTTGAATCATTAAATAGCAGAGTAACTTAAGAACCGTTTTACTAATTATATTCATTCCACCACTATATGGTACCATGTAAAGGGTTTGCTCTAAATAAACTATTTCATCGCTACAAAAATAATTGCCTCTTTTGAAAAGTTTGAATTTTGTATAATTTGTTAAACAATCAATTTACTTTCATCATTTTGGAGTGTTAGCTCCGTAACACATAGGAGTGTTAGCTCAGTGGTTAACGCCAGTGCCTTTGAATCATAAGGTCCCGAGTTCGAGTCACTCCAAGATTAATGTGTGTCGTCCAGTTACAGAGTTGTTGACAATTGATAATTCATAATCATGGACGTTAAATATGAATCTTAGAGACTGACTTCGGTCAGCTTGCGGCTTTTGTTAAGCCAATGATGGCTTCTTCGCGAGTTCCTGCTTGCAGGAGGATATAAAATACATACATCATCAATGCTTTTTAATATCAAATGTATAAATTCCTGTCTTTGTTTCAGTCATGGGTATTTCATATCAAGCAGCCAGGGGATAGCCATCCCTTCTGGCAGATCGGAACACCCTGGAGGGTTATCTAAGACAGGCCAATTCTTTATGAGGATATTAAACCTGTTAACAGACTTGCTACCCAATCCTGCTCTCATTGCTGACTCCAGGTTAAGCTTTTTGCCTTTACTTTACATCTTTGGCGGGACAGTAGGTGGGTGGGGGTGGAGGGGGGGTTGCATTGTACCTCTGCTAAATCATTATAATAAAAAGTGTGAGAATGTGAATGGATATTTAAAAATGAAATAAAGAACTCACTGAATCATATTCCAGACGATAAATAGATCACAACTTTTCAGCTGTCGACTAGAAATTTCATAACATTCCAATTAAATTCATGATCCATGGTTATAGATCAGTGTTCTAATGGCCACTTGCAATTGGTTACTTTAGTCCATCAGGAGGGAAAAATGCTTCTCCAAAAGCATTACTAGTGGACACTCGCTTAATTCCAAAATGAAATAACTTTAATAAATGATATCTTTCTTGTCAGTCAATGCACAAAATTAGAAGAAGTTATTCAATCATGTCGCGATCCTGATATGAAGCTAAAACAAAAACTTTGCAATCTGTTATCACGCAGGGGCATCACTTATAGATTTATGATATAATCATGAACTGGGGGTGAATAGTTTGTTACCAATTTCTTAATAGACCATCACCATGGTCCACCAAGCAATAACAGGAGCAAACACCCAACACCACCAAAACTGTGATTACTTTTGTCATTATTTTCTAAATTTATGATAAATGATAAACACCCCTGCCACCACTCATTAAAAAGAGGGTTGCCTTTGAATAATCCTTATCCCTCCCCCCTCCCCTCATTAAAAGAGGGTTGCCCTTGAATAATCAGGACTTGGCCTTACATTTTCTTCATGTTACATTTTCTTTCTCTTGCCAGGAGGTTGGTGATTCACTGGCTTTCAAATATCATCGTGAGCCTCCAGCACGGTGGTTACTACCATGTCTTCATCACACCTCAGTTTGTGTCCACCCTCAATGCTTTGCTTCACCTTGGTACGTATGGGGAAAGATGATGATTTCTTTAGTGAACAAATTTTTATGGATGGGTTTTCAAAATACCTTGTTGTATATTAAACCAAATCTATCTCTTCAAATGGTAGGGTCTGCCAGGACTGGTAACCTTTTTAACAGGTGATGTAAATTTGGCCGAATCATGAACACGAAAAATAGACAACAAATGCATGAAAAGTAGACACAAATGAAACAGATTTATTAGTCAAGGGTTTCAGGAATGTAGATTCATTAATTCAACTGAGAGGATTCACCCCAAAGCTAGTAGACCATCATAGTAGAAAGATACAACTTAAAGATCTGCTCTGCCAATCAGAACGCACCACAAGACTGTCTGAAGAGACCACCACTCCAACAAAAGTAATAAGCTTAGGGATAGATTCTTATATAAAAAAATAAGCTAAATTCTGTACTATTGTTGTGAAAATATGCTAGGTGCATGCTACCTGGTTGATATTTGTGTAAGAACAGTAGATTTTAAAGATATTCATCGATTATTTGTGACATTGTGCAAGCAATTAACAAATATAGCTTTATCTGTTGGGAGTGTAATCTTGTTATTGTTGTTGTTGTTGTACCCAAACGCGCCCTTCGCTCTAAGCCGTTGACTCTCGTTCCTCGTAACACCAATAACAAGAAGCACTATGGCCCCTACAGCATTCTGGGTCGCCGTACCTGATCTATGGAACGAGCTGCCTCCCGGAATTTGCATGATCACGGACTTCACCTCCTTCAAGTCACACCTGAAAACGCATCTCTTTCAAGAGCACTATAATGATGGTTTCTAGGATTTTTTCGATTTTATGTTGTTCTGACGTGTTGGTTTTTAGGTTCTAGCTTCAATTGGAATTTTCACTTTTTAGCATTCAAATTGTGGATTTTGTAGACAATCTGTTTCATCGCTTTACTCTTCACCAGTGCTTTTAATCGTTTTTCGATCTCATATTCCTGTATATATCTGTATATGGTATATGTATTTACTGTTTTATGTATTTACTGTTTTTTGTCATTGTATAATCTAGATTGTTTGTAAAGCGCACAGATGCATCGCGGGTAGTGCGCTATATAAGATTTTATTTACATTACATTGTTGTTGTTTAGTCTTGTGTGCTCATAATTTACCCTTTTCTTCCTTCAATGAAGCATTCGACGTGGAGCTGGACATTGTCATCGCTGTCTGTGAGTGTCTTCAGCTTGCGCTCCCAACGCCAAACCTTCCGATCGCTTTCATGGAGCGGGTATTTTCCATCTGTAAAACCCATCTTGCTAGCACCAACCCCACTGTCACCACTAGCTACTCCCATCTGTTGAACCACATGCCTTGTCATGTGTTGAGCAGGTAAATTGAAAGACTTAACTTCACTGTCTTTTGTTGAACAGGTCAATTGAAAAATTTTAACTTTTGTGAACATTTTGGAGTAGATTTTTACTTTTGTTTATGCTGAATACTGTGAGGCATTGGCAGTCTTGTTCATTGGCAGTCATGTTCCTGATTGCATGACGTTCAGGGTTGTTTTTAGTCGTTTTGATGTAGATCCCACTCTCCACACCGTTTGTTAAAGCTGTCAATAGACATTTTTGGTTGTTTTGTGCTGTGAATTTTCAGCAGTCTTTAAATGTACTTAAGCCACAAGGTATATGTATATGTACTTTTACAATGTGTTGAAGAGTAAATGTCATGTGACCTTTTAGCGAAAAGAGACCTGGACATTTCTTGTAATGATAATAAGATTTAAGAAATTGAGATAAATCCCACTGTGCTACCAGAGTAAACGATAACTTCTGATATAAAACCACGTTGTTACAAAAATCAAATTAATTACAGTTAGCTTGATAATTATACCGTATAGAACTCATTTGCATAAGAAGTGGAATTATATTTCTGTTTTTAAGAAGCATTCCCCTAATTTGCATGAAATGTATGACTGTTGCCATCTGCCTCTTTAACGAGACATTTCTCACCTTCTGTCTGTCAGAGTTGATATTGCTCCATTGTCGAAAATCTCAAACACGGACAAGACGAATGGTAGCAGTGATGTCGACACTCAGAAGCTGCAGATGCTGCCAAGAGCCAGGAGGAGTCACATGACGAAACAAGTAAACGAGACATTCCTGTGGTCAGATGCCAGAACCGTGCTTGCGTTCTTACTACTAGGAGAGAAACCAAGGTGCTACATTTCAATATAACAAACAAAATATCAGTGGTTGCGACATATTTGTAGCCAACTTCTTTCCTCTTTTATGCTCAGTGACAGGACGGATTTTTACAATTTGGAAGTCCAAAAGATATAGAAAGTGTTAATTACCCTAAAGGTCAAGAATTTTGAAAAGAAAAAAAAACAGTGTTTAATGGCCTAAAAATGAAATTCAAAGCCATTACTTCAGGAACAGAAGTCCTTGCACTCAAGCAGGTTATCTATCCTGAAGTCCGAGGTGATCCCTTTCCAGCCATGTGTCGTTGTCAGTGGCAATCGGTATTATTCATTTATTCCCTACCCCTCCCCCCTTCCCTCTCCCTCCCCTCTCCTTCCCCCCTCCCATCTAATGGGCTGAGAGTGTTTTAAGGCTTTGTAGCCTTGTAAACTATGTAATCAGGGATCCCACCCCATGTGAGTATCTTCATTAATTCAAACTTGTGTCTGTTCCACAAGCAAACTCCCTCAAATGTCATCTTTATCTTTTGTCTCAATGTTAGGGATCATGACTGGTTGGCCAAGATCTACCATAATTGTCAGAGACCACAAGCAGGGAAGAACAGGACTGATAATATCCTAGAGACAACAGTGAGTAATGAACAAGGGTATTAAAGCAGCATTTTGCGTCCTTTTCTATGGTTTTTTCAACCTCACTGATTCCAAGATGCCATAACAACATACATAACTAGCTTATCTATTCAAATCTTACTTCCAATGGTGGCATAAAAGTCAAAAAATTTACAACTTTCAACTTTGTTTTTCTCGAAGATATTTTCCGTTTGGGATCCAAATAAGCCTCACCCATCATATGAATATTTAAAAGCTACGAACGTCAATGGCCAATACGTCATACTACACCATGCTTGATTTGTGTAGATTGTCTATGGCAGTTGTACCAGGGAGCTGTCAGAGTCCAGCTCGCTGGTTGTACCAAGTTACCAACTCGACGTTTTGAATTTATATTTAGCAACGGCTCATAACTAAACCTGCATCTCTGATTGGTTGCATTCAAACTAGTGGGTTTGGGGAACTGTATGCGATTAATATTAAATGTGTAATTTGTCGGAAGACACTTTTCTCATTATCTGCAAATGTCCTCTATTACTCGCCAATTAACGCTTTTGGCAGGGAAAAAACTTGGCTAACATCTTAGGTTGCTGTTTTGTGATTGATATATGTAAAAAGTTGATGGACTTGTCAAAAAAGTGGAAAACGGCGACAAAACACAAAATGCTGCTTTAAACAAGATATATCGTAAAGCTGCACTTTGAGAATCAACATGCAGCAATCAAATTTGTGTCCTCAATTGCAACAAAAATGATCAAATAAATGCTTCACTAAAAAACCAAGAGAATTAAATGAATCATCAATGCATTCTCAAGTGAATGCATTAGTTATCCTCATGTGAACCCTTGAGTGAACACTGAACTCAATTATGTTAAGTGAATCCTATTGGTATGTTCAAGGTAATGTTCAGGTGAATTCTGAAGTGAATCCTAGAGTGAACACTCAACTCAATTATGTCAAGTGAATCCTATTGGAATGTTCAAGGTAATGTTCAGGTGAATTCTGAAGTGAACCTAGAGTGAATTCTCAACTCAATTTAGTTAAAGTGATCCTCATTGCAGCCTCAAGTGAACATTCAAGTGAACCCTAGAGTGAATTCTCAACTGACTTTAGCATTGAATTCTCAATTCAGTTAAAGTGAATCCTCATTGCAGATTCAAGTGAACCCTCGAGTGAATTCTCAACTCAATTCAGTTAAAGTGAATCCTCATTGCAGATTCAAGTGAACATTCAAGTGAACCCTAGAGTGAATTCTCAACTGACTTTGCAAAAGTGAATACTCGTTGAATCTCAAGTGAACATTTCCAACTGCTTCCATGAACAAATTTGTTAGTGAACCTTAGAAAGTCCCTTCACATATAAGGGTGTATTTCGTACATGCAGCGGTACTCATCAATCTATCAAAAGTATTTCTACACCTACTCGCATCTGGTGGACCTTCATTGGTGAATTTGATTCTTCTTCACAGATTGACCATAATCTGGCAGTTCAGTGCTTTTGGGCTACTTGGGAAGCTGCCCAGTTTTGTGTGATCTCAAAGCTGAGAACACCAATCGGAAAGCCACAAGACACCTTCAGAGCAATTGAAGGTAAAAGTGCTCTCCTTGTTAATACCTACAGAAGTTTCATTAAACAACAAATGCTGATCTATATGAATTA
>KN885662.1:13925-24746 GCA_000934455.1 Apostichopus parvimensis | reverse complement strand
GAAGGACTACTTATCATCTCGCGATCCCCCCATCAACCAGAATTGCATAACTGGCCATACTGTATGAATGATTAACCTGGATTGGCCCATGCACTTTTCCATGCACTCCATTGTAATTGTAACAATGCAGGCTTCATGAGTAGGATTGGAACATATGGTCATAGTGGTCAATGTAATCGTAGTAATGAGTGTGTATTGTAGTAGGCCTACACGAGTTTCCAGGGAACACTTGCCCCTCCACTCAGAAACTAGTTTTTAACTAAAAACTGGGCTATAATCAGGACCATTCTGGTCTGCAAATTATTGCTTGCCCATAGTTGTTCCCTGAAATGCCCTGAATGTTCCCTTATATATATATACATATATATCGTAATGTTGAAATTTTATTTTACCTGTAAATTTAGTACCTTGAAATTAAATAAAAAAACTAATAAACGAACAACGAGAGAAACAAACATTAAAACTGAATCAATCTTCAACAATGCCAAAAATTTGATCACAAAATTCTTTAATTTTTTTTTTTTTTTCATGTGCTAGGTGCTCTGAAAGACTTTGTGGCAGGTATTCACCCCAACGATGAGACTCGAACTGTCAAAGGTATGTAACCCCGCAGCTTAGTTAGAGGCACCTGGAGATGGTGCGAAAAACACCCTGTAGATGAGCTTGAGTGTTATTAAGAAAGCAGTCAGTATTAGCTCTAGATTTATCATGAACCTTTTTGCAGATTTCTTCCTACCAATGAAACTTTGAACATTGTTCTTGTATTGATAATGAAATGTATAATGCAAGGAGTAATTTATCCAGATTTCATGGAATAATTTAAACAGGTATCATATCGCAACAATAATGCTGCTCGAAATGGTCAAAGTGATGTACAAGTCCAAAGATGTATGTGTATATATTATTATTGTTATTATTATGATTTATTATTATATATTGACCACCAAAACTATAGTATTTTGTGTAGGAGACAACATTCAAAGCCTTCAAAACTGCTACAGAAAATTTGGATTTTGATTTAATTCCCTTTTGATGCTATTAATTGCCTCCTACCACAACATGTTAAATACATATTGAAACCCTGTATAATCCATTCCATGATGCAGAGAGGATTTGACCCCCTTTTCCTTTATGGCAATATGAAAACTTATATATTTTGTTTAGATGTCTGATATTTGTTTGTCTATCTTTTTGCCGTCCTTTTTGTGCTTTTGGATGTTTACTGTTTTTCTACTGCATAATATTGTATATATATATTTTGTATTGAGGGCTCCTCTGGAAAGCAGTGCTTCTGCACTGAGTAGGACTACCCTCAATAAAGATGACAATTAAAAACAAAATATGGGCAAGAGACAACTAGGATTTTATGGTCACTTTTTCTTCTCTTACAATTTTTTTTCCCATTTTTACAAAGCTTTCTCTGCGGAGTACAACAGTCTTCAACTTCGACCTCTGCTACTACTACAGTTCATGGAACATTTGGAAAAACTAGTTTACAATGCCACTGAGGGTTGTGCCGTCAGCTTACCATTGACCAACAAGGTAGAGAGATCTCTGGATTACTTCATTTAACAGTTTACTAATACTTTTCTTCTCCAGAGGATAAATGAAACGAAAACTAGAAATAAGGATGCTATTTATTTCAAAAGAGACAGACGAATGGACATCATAATTTTTAGGATGGATGGAGCGAAACAAAACTCGTTAAAATCAGTTAATATAATACCAATCAGTAATGTAACCAGAACAAACGAAGCGAAGAAATGTATGTTTATAATTGTTTTAGTATCAGTAATGGCTTACTTATGTCTTCGAGATACCTTACTCTCCTTTCCTCCTTTTTTAGGTTTTGTAAAGTGCCTAGAGGCCTTTTGGTATTTGGCGCTTTATTAAGAACTTATTTATTATTATTATTATTATTCCTGTTTGAGTGTTGTACTCAACAGATTTGTGGTAGTTTGTGGTAGGATTCTACGGCTTTCAATGACTTTAAGAAGTATTCTCCCTTTTATATCTCACTCCATAATTTCATAAATAGACCTTTCATTGACAGTTTATTATTCATTCATTCCCTGCATTTAACAAAAGATCAACTGAATTATGTGATCATAGACAAAGAACAGGGTGTACTTATGCAGGAAGAAGAAGAAATGTAGATGCTATCATTATCATTTAACGTTTGCTTATGATGTCTTTATATAATTATATATCCGCATATTTATATCTGAACATATCAGCGTAAGGTTTGTCAAACGTGTCAACAAAACTTAAACATACAGTAGTTCACAAATTAAATTCAAATGACAAAGGAAATAATATACAGTTTCTCCATTGCATCCCCCTCCAGTCGGTGAAGACATTCTTCAGGACCAACATGTCCACCTGTAAGGACTGGTTCAACATGATGCGGCCGGTGCTGTACGCCGTGGCAATCAACTGTGACCAGTATGCGTTCGCTTACAAACAGGCTGCTGGGATGATTAAAGATTGTACCGTAAAGGGAACCACTGCTGTAAGTGTTTTAGCGATGTTACTGAGAGGGGGAAAAGTGTGGGGTGAACGGGGGGGGGGGGGTAATGGGAAAGATTGGTTTTTGGAAAGTAGCAGGTCGGAGGGAGAGGAATGGATTTGCTGGAATGTTAATCTCGTTCACGGTAACGGTTAGGGTTTCTTGTATTTGTCTCGACCTCTGATGATTAATCTGCCTGTGAATGCATGCAGATTACTTACAGTAATTTAGAAAGCTACATATACTGATAAAGAAAAGAATGGATTTGAGACTCACAGTGCATTGTGGGAGAGTTTGATGCTCACAGTGCATTGTGGGAGAGTTTGATGCTCACAGTGCATTGTGGGAGAACTTTTCTCATCCATTTACATTAGATGATACATATCGTAAACGATTATCGAAGAGTGAACAAAACACCTGGATATTTTGATTTAGACATTGTTTGCTTATTTCAATTTTATCTATTCGTCATTGTCTAAGCTACATACTCTGGTCTTCATTGTTCACAGTTTACAGCTCACAGTCTACAGTTCATTCTCTATGTTTCATGCTCAACTCTGTCTTCTTTCTACATTGATTGCAAATATTTATCTAAAGCAAAATTGACCACATTCTTGCAAGGTCTCATTAGATTCTTGGTCTTTTCAGGATATAATGGTCATATTTAGGTAATAGGAATTAGAGAGAGTTCTTGGTGCAAGTTAAAAATCACTCTCATTGTGGTGAGAGCCTTATAAACAAAAATGTCCATATCCTGCCAATAATTCCAAGCAACTTTTTATCCAGCTCTGCTCTCTAACCTCCCCAATACCCTGCTAGATGGATGTCATGCAGAACATGACCTCAGGACCGCCTCACTTTATATTTCTTTTCGTCTCTGGTGTCTCGATTGATTGAGATGTGTGATTGAAATTCAGTCAAATTACATTTGAATTAAACTGAATACAATCTTTCTCTGCCCTTCATATAGGAGCCCAGGTTTGAAGATGTTGTGTGTAAAGCTGCCTACTGTTCAGCGAAGCTTGGAGATGCTCAGGGCATCGTTGGGTTGCAGACTTGGTGTGAGAGTACAGCCCAGAGGAAGTTTCCCTGGCTCTCTGCGCTGGTTAAACACGCTGAAAGAAAGTAAGTGTCCACGAGTAGTTCATTCTGTCTTTTGTAAGTATTTTAGATCGTCCTGCAAGCAGGAACTCACGAAGAAGCGTCATTGGCTTATCAAAGCCGCAAGCTGACCGAAGTCAGTCACTTAGATTCATATTTATCGTCCATGATTATGAATTGTAAATTGTCAACAACTCTGAGATATTCATGACATTCATTTGTTTGGAAAAGAATCCAAATTCTATCGTGTCATCTACCTTCGAGGGTGAATTTAGGCACAAAATTCATTTTGATTTGTTGAAGAACATTAAAGAATACTGCTATTAGTAAAGGCTGTGTGTATGTACAGCTTTCAATTACTGAGAAACAACTCTTCAAACAACTGAGGCTCATCAGTTAGAGTGGCTGGACTACTTAGTCTAACACACAGACAACTGCGTCAGTTCTTCAGATGCCACTCAAAACTGAAGGGGTAGTAGAGACAACTTCTGTGGCCCTCGAACTGCATGTTTACGATGCCTTTGGTCATGGACGTGTGGTCATCCAAGGGTGTTGTAATGTTTATATGAAGTTATGACATGTTTTGCTTGACTTGTTTATGAAGTTATAAGACAATTGATTAATAATACTATTTAAGGGCATGTCTTGAGGTAGGGCTGACATCACCAATTTAGCCTCAACGGAGCATTTTTGGAATACAGCGTATCTTACAGCTGAATATCTTAAAAACCGGAAGTAATAGAAACATTACCGACACTCAGATTGTTTTCTCGGACTAAGACATCAAGACTAAAATTCTGCTTCAAGTTGTTGTCCTTTGATGGCTTTACATCTGACAACATTTTTCTTTCCCAGCTTTGAATCCTGTGCTACAGAGACCATCCAAGCTCTAAAAGATTACATCAACATCGGTGACTCGTCAGATCTGCCTCCGATCCTGAACCAGAAGGGGACGAAGATGTTGGAGACCGCAAAAGTCGAACGTGAGGGCAAGGACGGGACCACCAAGAATGGCCCCACCATCAAGTTGATGACCAGAGAGAGTACCAACGGGAATAACAGCAATCCATTCCAGGGTAACCATGCGGTGGTGTCGTTCTTAGCTAACGAGGTAAGGACTTTAGATTTGTGATTAATCAGCGTGTTAGTCAGGGAACGATTTATCCAGCATCGCAGAAGTGCAGAAGGCAAAATGGGCAAATGACTATATATACAAGTGCACAGATTTACATAGCAGTTTGTGTACACAACAAGCACCATAGTATTTTATAATAAGAGACAATATTCAGAGATATCAAAACTGCTGCTGCAACACAATACTTCATCACTTACTTATTCCCTGTTAGTCAAAATTCATTTTAAGAAAAACGTAGCTAATGAAGAAAGACATCTAAGAAAGTGTTGATGGTGGTGTATAAGGTCTCAATATGTAGTAGTTTACTTTTTTTTACTTTTTCTTTATTACACATTAAACTCTTTGTGGATATCTTACAAATGCAAGATGCAGTTGCTTCTGCCTACCTCTCCCCAACCGTCTTCCTCACCCTCTCGCCTCATCCTCTCCCCCACTCTCTCCCCCAGCCACAAAATAGGGATCCTCAGGTCACTGGTTCCAAACTCACTCTAGGCAAACATATCTTGCTCTCTCCAAATTTATAAATTTCCTTCTTCTAAGTTTTCTGTTGTTTATTTAGTTAACATGATTTAAAATCAGATTATTATATCACAAATGACCCTAGGATCTTAAACAATAACATTAACTGCACTGTAAACCTTGATCACCTGACCAGTCATGTGGTTTATTCACAGGTGGTTGACATTTACCTGACAGTAGGTGATTACAAGTCTGCCCTGGAGTGGCAGGATGCCGTCAAACATCTAAAGACCAAATCTCCGGATGGAATCACGAAGAACCTCAACCTTAACGAAGATTTCAATGCTGTCAAGTAAGTTCATATCAGAAATCACAGTATTTATTGGTTCGGGATGTTGATTTTGTGCAACACACCAATGAATGAGTTATATCAATCATTTAAATGAGTCATCAAATTGTTTACAAATTCCAGCTCTGCAGCAGACCTAATTCTTTTTGCTCACTGATGCAGGTGGTTGTTGTTTTTTCATTGTCCATTTTGTAAATTGCATTATTTGAAGCTATGAGGGTCCTACTTTACAGCTTACAGCCATGTGTGATACATTTTTGGTTGTGGTGATGGGAGAGAGGAGGGGGGCAGGGGGGGGGGGCGGGTGGGGTGGGGAGGTTGTTGATAGTCCATTTCCAGTAAGTTATTTAAGCCACTGATTATAATATGCTTTAAGGGCTCAGCTCCTCCACAAATATAATCAAACTTAGGTCTGTAAAGATGACTTGTGTAATACTTGTGTAATACTATTCCTGCTCAATTCTTGTATTACTGCTTTACTGTTTTTCTCTTCGTCTGAGTTGAAGGTGGACCAAATGTTGTTGTTTGTTTGGAAGTAAAAAACCAGGAAGTCCCCTAAGCCAATAATTAAGTCTGAAATATTGTGAAAGTTTCAGCTCTCTCAATAAACCTAACCATTCAGCTGCACACACAAAGAGAGATGATTATTCGTTACTCCTTTCAACTTATCTTTCTTTTCCGCTCTTTCCCTCAGAGCCCTTGGAAGCTTCCAAGATTTTGACTTCAAGACTGCTCAGGAACACTTGGACCTTGTCCCTAAGCTGACAGCCTTACAGAATCCTCTCGAGAATTGCGACATTGAGCGGTCAGATGTGTACAACCTCTTGTCGATTCGAAAGACATCCTGGCTATTGATGATAGAGTCGTTGTGCCGAAATCACCTCTTGGGATGTGCGGCTAGTCCGCTCACCTCCAAAAACGGCATCTCAGGTGCACATCCAGAAATGTGAGTTGTCGTGACGAAGCAATGTCGTCCTTTAATTGATACAGAGACAAATGGAGAGTAGCTTCACCTACCATGTACAGTCAATTGTGATAACTTCTGGCAATTTGGGTCTGAAAGTGAAAGAAGGCTTGTATTTTTCTTTGCCAAAATTTCATTTGCATCCCAACTTTATTGATCTATTTTTCGATTATCTTATATTAAGAAACCATGATGATCATACTGATGGTGATTAACTTAAAATTCATAAAACTCCTTCTTTCTCTTGTCTCTGCCTGAAGAAGCACAATCTCTGTATGAATTGTAACGTATTTTGTTACCAATAACCCATAGGCCAAAGTATCTGAATTGTTCCCCTTTACAGCAGTGAAAATTTGTATCCTGTTTTATCATCTTCTTCCCATATTTCATCTGTAGGTCCAAAATCCTTGACATGTTTGAGAAGGCAGGACAACTACAGAGGGGAGGACTAAAACTGAACTTGTTGGAATGGCCCAGCTTGACCTCTGACCTTGCATCGATGTCACAGTTGACCTCAATGATGACGAATACAGTACAGACGATGTCCCCGGTGAGTTAAACCTGTTTAAGTGTTGTTGTTGTAGTAGATGAGATGCTAAAATCAATGTTGCTAGTTGTGCATGCGATGTAAAACCTTCCCACCTCACAAAACACAATAAATTGTTAGTTTGTTATTTTCAGTAGCAGAAGAAACTTGAAGATTTTTTTTTTTTTTTTTCGTCAGGTCTCCTGTTACTAGGTCATATAAATATTCTTGTGAAATTTATTTTATAACATTTGTTTGCATTTTAGGTGCAAACCACAATAAATTATTTGTTTGTTATTTTCAGTAGCAGAAGAAACTTGCAGATTGTTTTGTTTTTTTTTCCGTCAGGTCTCCCGTTACTAGGTCATATAAATATTCTTGTGAAATTTATTTTATAACATCTGTTTGCATTTTAGGTGGAGATACTCAGTTTTGAAATTTACCTTTGCCCATTCTCTTTTGAAATTTTAGAATTTCCTGTTACCCCTGGGTGCAGAACTGGACCTGCACCCATCAGAGCAGAATCTTAAAGCACTCTTCCGTGCTGTGGTACTCACTTCTTATCAATTACACCTGCAGAGAATGAGAGGAAACTCAGGTGAATATTCAGAATTAGTTAATAATTAATTAATTAGTTGATAAACTTAATAAATAAGAAATCAATTGGAGTACAAAAAAAAAAAGAAGACTATACTTCACAGTAGTCACCCAGGGTTCATAGAAAGCTGTTGGCTCCCCTTAATCAGCATGGGACCTTATCACAACATTCTGACACTTACTGCAACATGGTGACATCATTACAACATGGTTAGCTTACTATAACATTGCAACTTACTCCAGTCTGGTGACCTCTGGATACAACTTTTTGACTTCACTACTACAACATTGTGATCCCCAAGGTCCTCAAAAAATATAAAACTATTTTTTTGAAATTCAGTACTAGAGATTAATTCTTAGTATTGGTTAAGACAACATTCTGACCTTATTGCAACATGGTGGCATCACTACAATATGGTGACCTCATTAATACAACAATCCCAGAAGTCCTCTTGAAATTATAATCATTGTTTTAAAAACTCAATGAGCTAGACATGAATTCTATATAATTAATATCCCTAGTCCTTTGGTTGTTTGCAAGTTTTCATAAATGTATTCATATTTCTTTCTTTCTTCAAATTCATTTCGTCAGCTTTGGAGCTTGAAATAGCGGTTCATCTGACTGAACTACATTTGGCCGTAGCTAGCCTGGCAAGGAAACTAGGAAACCTGAAGTTAGCAGAGAATTTCCTCTCCAGTGAAGTAATGTGGATGACCAACGGACCGTCACGAGTAAGTCTATTAGGAGGAATTTTGTTTAAATCGTGACACTGATTGTAACTCAGTTAACCTCTAAAAGAAGATCTTGCTGGGATTGATAACATCGATCCCTCCTCTACCCTTTATAAAAATCATATATTATGTAGTTCCTGGCCCCATTTACCTGCTGAAGATCATTCGGACTGATTTGTATGCGAATGTGTCATTTTCTGGTCGTGGCAAAGCATGGCTTTAATATTTCACCAAAAACAAGTGGATAGTTGACAAAGATTTGTTAACATAAAAAAAAGGCAAACATAACATAAAAGACAATGAACAGGAGATGGAGAATTAAAAGCGTCGTTACATCTAGTAGAAACAAATGACTAACGCTTATTTTGTCAGTAATGCACAGTTTCCATTCAACACTCAATGTTACAGTACTTCCTTCCTCACAAATGTCTTGCCTTGGTAGAGAAATCATTGTCTCAAATTAAAATTGATAAAGTAGCCTCTTCTTTTAACATTTAATTGCAGTTTAAACTGGACAGAAGTTCCTGTCAGAAGCCTTTAGTCACCGTAATGGAAGAGGGTACCACCAAAGATCTCTCCACCTTGGTGTCCTTCCGTTTGGAGAGGGAATGCTGCAAGCTCTTCCACAGTAGCAACCAAAAGCCACAGGCATGGGAACAGATGGCCTCCATCATTCTCAAATACACCACCCTCTCAAACCCTGCCATCCCAACGGGAGCGGACTATCTGCGGATATGCGAACTCAACTCTCGGTCACTCTGCGGCCTGGTGAAATGGCTCACGGTCGACTACCGTAGCGCCGTGCCGTATCTGAAGCAAGCGAGAGGGACGGACTTGGGAGACATGAGTAACCTGTCTAAGAGTCTCTTCATGTTACTGGAAATGGAACAGAATGGTTCGTTACAAGGGTTAGGACTGGGCATGTACATACAGCAGGTACCAGGTTCTAGTGGAGGTAAGAACGAATGGATTGTTACGAATGTTAGATGGGCAACCCAGGTGCTCACATCAATGTGAAAATAGAATTAACTTCTTTGATACTACATTCACTATTCTTCAACACTTTCTGTTAATAACCTGCAGGATTGCACCACATTGAAACAACCTAAAAAGATTGGTTTATTATAATGCTTTATAGACAAAAGCTCCCTAGAAATTTGCTCCATTGACATGCTCACTAGAAACATTCCCCGTAGAAACATTTCTCATTAGAAACATGTTCCCTAGAAAAAATTTCGCCACAAACATGGTCCCTATACACAAGTCTCAGCTTGTTGCAGGTCTTGAGTGGCTTTAATGGTGTTAAAATACTGCTCTGACATTTATGACAATGACAGCAGAAATTTTTTAGTTAGGATCAAAGTTTAGGAGGATTTTTGAAACAAATAATAATGAAGATTCTTGTCAGGGTATCTACTGGCTCACAGTACTACAATAATACTGTGTTTGTTTTTACAGTAATAGTATTTTTAGTTGCCATCGATTATAGTCTAATATCATTTTCAATTTGAAGACAGAAACGTTTCACTAATCATCAAGGAAGATTAAAAAAAAAAAATGAAATGATGGCTTGCAAACTATTTTGGTTCATAAGGACGTCAGTGAAATGCCCTAGACGGTATCTTCATTTGTTTCAGTCGGAGCGAGTCCAGCTATCAACGAGAATGATGCAGTCTGCGGTCGTCTGCTTCACCTAGCTACCATGCAGTGTCCTTCTCTTGCCAAGGCTTGGGCATCACTAGCTGCCTGGTGCTACCGGTGGGGACGGAAGGCAGTGGATCGTGCCAGGTGGGGCTATGATTAAATGACTCTTCATAGATTGTCATTGAACTTAAACATTTAAAAAGTTATAGCATTTTTTTTTTAAGTAATGATATTCTACCAGATGGTCTTACTTTTTGTGTAATGAAAGTTTTTTTATATTTTAATAATTATTTTCTACCAGATAATCTTACTTTTTGTGTAAATCTTACTTAATGTGTAAAATCAAGATGTGTCATTTGTAATAGGTGAAACCATCCTCCCACCAGCTGTTGGTAAATTCAACCAAAACTTTTGGTTTGATAACATCTCACGATCTGCAGCACATTTGGACATTTATACTGACACTTTCTTTACATGTTTTAGTGAGGAAGAAACAGCAAACTTGAGTTTGGAGGAAAAGAGTGAGATCATGCGCCTCTTGCCGCCCTCCACCAGTGCGAGTCAGTGTCAGGAGGTCACAGAGCTATTGAACCAGGCCAACATTAAGTCTATGAATGTTGGAGAAGAAGACATCACAGAACAGTTACAGGTAAAGGTTTAGTAGCAAGCAGTATCAGGCATGAGCTTTTTCCGCGAATTCGCGGAATATTTCAGTGATCTCTTTTCTCCGAGATTTACACCTCTCAATTTCCGTGAAGTTCTAACAACAGCGTTGTATCATTCGATCCGTCGTTTGCATGTTTTT
>KN885661.1:32514-44497 GCA_000934455.1 Apostichopus parvimensis | reverse complement strand
GTTAAACACTACCATCGATCCCAGAAAATACACACAAAGCTTGCTACCGTCGGTAATTAGACACTGGTGTACAGTCAGTACATACAGCTGCGGTCAATACCCACAGCACATTATACAAACGATACAGCGATGGACATCTAAGGTTCAGCTAAAGATAACAATTAATTAAGGTATCACGTTTCATTAATGTCTGCATTTTGTAGCGACACGAACAAAACGTCACTTGCAAGCAACAGAAAGTTAACTTTTTCAGATGGCCGCACGCGGTTTGGGGCGTGTCTTCAATGCCTTTAAGTTAGGCTGTTCAATTTGCCATGAAAATCTTTAATCGCTGTTAGCCGTGACTTTGAGTTAATAGTTTAGCCGAGGTCACATCACACTGCAAACATCCTACTTTGTCAATAGTTTGTCCTTCGTATGTGTTCACGGTTGTCAAGCTAGTATAGCATACGTGTCTCCAGCGACTATAGTGCAGGTAGGGATACACCAGGATGCATAACGTTGCACAGCAACTGCAAACATCGTGAGCCTGCATAGAATTGGCTAACTAAACCCATCACAAAGATGTACCGGATTGTCGTACGGTGTTTTCGAGCCAGCCCTTACCAAGAATCACTGGGAATCCTTCAACAGCAATTGGAAATTTCGGTATTTTACATTGAATTTGAGAGGAATATGCCTAACTAATTCTAGGTTTTTGTAACGTTAGGCCTAACAACTTACAAGCGGAACTAAGAAAAGGTGGCCTAAGTCAGGTCTAGGCCAGGCCTATAATAATTTACTGACATTATTCGATTCTTTTAGACCTAGCCTTATTCTAATTAATTTACACTACTAGTCAAGCATTGTACCTAGTACAGGTGGTGAACGGTAAATATTTTACATAGGCTAGCGGTGAAGCCGCTAGATTCATGACTTGTCTAGGCTAGGCAAAAGACAAAAGCGTGAAACTAGTCGGGCCTAAGGCTAAAGTAGTATTATGGTGTACTAGGTAACTTCATTTGTCCCCTAAATTCGTGTAGTCTACTGTGTTGGATATGTAGCTACTGTACACTGATTAATACTGCAGTTGCCTAATTGTAAGTCAAATTGTAACAACTGCTTCAGTCACAACCATAAGCTACAGTACAAAGCCTTAACGGAAACAACCAAATTGCTCCGTGAAACTAAGAAACATCAGTTCTGTTCTTGGAGACACTCTCATGGATATTTTTTCCATTTAGCAGCATTATACCTACACTTCATGCTTGATGTTGGGGAAATTTTCCATTGATTCGAGTAGTTTGATTTTGGACCTTTACTTTTATAATTCCTTAGAACTATGTCTGGAAAAATCTGGTCAAACTATCGATGAAATCACATAAATGCTGAAGTCCTGATGGAACTAAACAGCTGTGCAAAATCAAGGAGATCATCATCACCGCTATCCTTCAAAAGAACATTAATGCCCTTACTGTTTCAAATTTACTGTATACCATCATATACACGCATAGATCTGCTCACTAACGTTTCTGATTGAAATTTCGAAAACTAGAGAAATCAAATTTTGCCAGGAGATGAGTGCTTAAAGTCAGGAGAGCCTAAGATTGCTTTTGAAGCTGGGATACTCTTGGTAAAACAGGGAGAGTTGGCAGGTCTGCACTATGAGTGCATCATGTAAGCCTAACATTAGCAAATACTGTAACTTGGGCCTAAAATATGATGAGCACTGTTCATTTGTCATTGTTGAAGAGATAATCTTTCGAAAGCTTTGTCAAAGGTTTTACTATTTTAAGCTTCTTCACCTGTTGCTTATCTGACCAAACTAAACAAATGCATGATCATTCATTCGATATCTCAGTACTCCTAATCCATGTTTATTTAACTACTCATTAATGTTAATCTAACTGATAGCATTAATGTGATAGCTTCACAAAATCATGTTACTTTGAATGCATACATGTGTGAAAATTGCTGCTGGGCCACATAAGTTATGTTTTCAACCCTACTATGACCTAGAAAACCTAATGTACAGACCGTTGTTTGTCTAAATAGACAGGTAGTTCAGCTCTAACCCTAGGTTAAGGATCTAAGAATTCTAAGTTGAACTATATAGTATGTGTCCTGAATTAAAAAAGTTTTTTGATTCCAACTAGGCAACTTGAAGTTGGCTATGCTGGTCTTTGGGAACTATTGAGTTATTTGATGTGACTCACAGTTTCTGTAAATTTACCTTGTTATCTTCCTGCAATGTAATGTATATAACGAAGATGAGATATATTGTACTTCATCCCACATCAGAAATGTGAGAAATTATGTGTGTGTGTGTGAGTGGGTCAAATATTGTCACCAACTCTTCCTAGACTGTAAGTCCGATCAAGTTCATACTTGGTGGGTAGCTGCCTGACCATGCAAACTCTTGCCTGAATGATTGATGATGTCATATAGGCAAAAGGTCAGAGGTGGAGGGTATAAAGAAACCTTAAACTTGGTATTTAGCATTGTCTGCCAGTCAACATGTAGGGAAAAGGCATTAAACCACACAATATATAGAGAATGATGAGACAGATTAAGGTGTTTATGGTGGGGTAGGGGGGGGGGCTTGGGGGAGCCTGAAGGCCAATTGTGGTCGAAGGTAAAATTGGCCTAAATTGTGAGAAAAAGTGTATCACAAACTCCAACACCCTATGTCTGTTCAAGTTCAAACTAAATGTTGGAACTAATGACGTAGCAAAATGAGGATGCCAAGAGTAAAGTCATGAAAGAGATGAGATCTGTATATTCCATGGATTGCCCTCTAGGTATTATTTGCAAGTAAGCAGCTGACAATGTAGGATGAGTTTACAGAGGATGTCTTGATGATAAAATCACTCACAGGTGGAGTAGAATGCAGTATTTTGGTGGACGCAACATGCTGTGTTGGTATAGAAGTTGCTTTAGTTTTTGGTTAGTCTAGGAAACCTTATCAGGCATTTCAATTTAGTTTTCTTGAGATTTTTGGTTCGGTTGTGTGACGAGTCCAAGATGATTTTACTTGGCAAGAACTTCCACTTCAGGAAACAACTGCAAAAATTTTCTTTCGCAACTTTTTTTTTCCAAGTTGAAACGTCAATGTTAAAAATTGGCAAAGTGAACTCTCTGATAACTGTGTACACAGCTGTGCAGTTGACAGATAGAACAAAAAGACTGCAAAGAGATTTCCTGTTTGATGTTTTGGTTTCAGTTTACATTTAAGAGTATCAGACTACTAGAGACTGCACAGCTGGTGTTCAATTGCAAGTGCGTGACGACTCTTGTACAGAAGTACAGCTTAACAAGTTATTGTACCCAGATTTCAGGTGAAAGTTGAAGAGCTAATATGTTGTGTGCTAAGCTTTTAAATAGAGTGCTGTATCAATCCCTTTGGCTGTCGGTAATGTCTCTTTAAAACTTGAGTTTTGTGTGGATCTATTGATCACTGATTGAAAGAAAAGTAACATGTCTATGTATGTGTAAATAGTAAAAGATAGCTCACTGAAAACAGATAATTATTACATACACACCAAGCATTTGATTAATGACTGGATACTAAGACAGCCACTCAGGATGAAAATAGAACTAAAGAGGAAAAAATATATAAAAATATAAAAGAAGTGAAATAACTGCATGTTTGACTAGATAATTATGTATTGAAATAATTACTTGCTGACTTTAAAATAGCAACATATTTTTGAACACCAAACGATATCATTCAGTACCCATTACAATGTCCATTGTTAAGTGCAAATATGCTCATAGTGGGCAACGTCTTAATATGAATTTCTGTCCTTCTAACGATAGATTATTAAAGATGATTGGACGACAGATTTTGGGACAGGAATCTCTGGAGAATGAAGGCATTCTAGAACCATCAAACCAAGCCATGGTCTGAGAATAGTAACATTCTTGGAAGGGAGAATGCAGCTGTTCTCAGTAGAGATTTGTTATAACTGCTGAAGTTTATACTACGTACTCAAGCACTTGATGTTGTCACACATGATGATCACGGTTCACGGTTAGGTGGTCAAAGTAAACAAAGCTCATTATATCATAGATTAATTACTGGATATTAATCAGTTACGTATTTTATTGTTTCTCTGAGGATGTTAAGCAATGGTGGCTACCATGGCAACTGATTGAAAAGAACTACTGATTTGTAATGGATGAACTGGAAGAACTGAACCGCCCTCCAGATAGTTACCTCTTCAGCTTACGATACTTGGTTTTGATTAACTTAATGACATGCGGAGTGGAACTATGCTCATCCGCTGCATTTGGATACCTGCCTCCCCTCCTCTTGGAGGCAGGAGTATCGGAAACCAGTATGAGCATGATTATCTCCATCGGACCCATGATAGCACTCTTTCTGCTCCCCTTGATGGGTACCATGAGTGATAATTGTACCAGCCGTTATGGTAGGAGGAGACCTTTCCTGTTTGGAATGGGAATTCTCTGCATTTTATCCATGATCTGTTTGGCCTTCCCCTTAAGCTCTGAATCAACTGTAGCTTACTTTGTGTCACCAGCTCGTGCCAACTTCATAATGTTGTCAGTGGCCATCGTTACCTTTGACCTATCGACCCAGCTCAGCTTCACCCCTATGGAGTCATTGCTATCAGATCCTTGCCGAAGTGATGAACACCATAACAAATCATTTGTTGTCTTCACCTTTCTTCTTAGTGTAGGTGCCTGTGTTGGATACTGGTTACTTTCAATTGACTGGGATGAGACCACACTCGCTTCTCTCCTAGGGGGCCAGAGACAATGTATTTTCGTACTTTTGTGTATTATTTTTACCTTGTTCACTGGGATCTCACTCAGTATTGCCTATGACCCTCAGCTCAGGATTTCTTCGTCTACAAAAAGTGATGTTTTCAGGAATAAATCAAACTCTTTCACAAAATTGACTACTAATCCTAACACACCCTTACCTGTTCAACATGGTGTCAGTCCGGCCAAATCTAGTGATACCAGTAGTATCTTTATACCTCCTTCTTCCTCCGCCCATCCATCAACTATCTTGCCTCGTGCCAACTTCTTTCATAGACTTATGTTACCGTTCAGTATTTTCAAGTGCCTGTGTCCAAGAAAGGTCAGATATTATTTCCGATGGATAGGTAAAACTACTTCTGATACTTTAGCAAGTTTAACAACGATGCCTAGAGCCCTGAGGAAGCTTTGGCTAGCTAATTTATTGTCTAATACGGCTGTCCTTGGCTTTAGACTTTACTTTACAGACTATGTCGGGGAGACACTCTATAAAGGAAACCCTGAAGCAGACGAAGGATCCATGGATAGGAACTTGTATGATTTAGGTGAGTATACTCTTAATGTTATGTAAAAGCAGTGAATGTATTGCACTGCTATTATACTGCTACATACTGTACTGTATGCATATATGATGGAAACACAGGATAAGTGGCATAATTGCTCAGCGGTTCACTTAATACCTTCTTTAGAGTGCTTGTATCATGAGAGGGTCTGCAATAAAGTGAAACAAATCATGCAAGACCCAACACACCCTTTGTTTGAGCACTACATTACAACCGCTCTGGACTGTGTTTATGCCCACCACGTACACTTAGGGCCTGCTACAGATACTCATTTACGACCTGTGTAAGCCGATTTTCCGACTGTGGACGATAAATTCAATTCAATTCAATACTGTAAAACAATCTTAAGAAATTACCAAATAGTTGGAAATACACAGTGTAGTGTAGTCAACATGTATTACACCTTAAATGTTTGATACAATTTACTAATACATATGTCTTTAACATTCTTGCCTTTTGGTATAAAATCAATAAGTTCCATTCTTATTTGGGTTTCTTGTTATTATAAATCATAGTACATCTTGCCTGTTGCTATCAGTTGACTTTTCTAGACCATGTTAAAGTCTTTACCAAAGAGGATCCAGGCGGTTTCTTTTTTAATTCTTGCCTGTGACCTCTTTCTCTAATTCTGATACAAATATGTATAAGTTTTGAAACATTTGGAAGTTAACTTTTGGTGCAAAAGTGTTGTTATCTCAAAAATGGTAAAAAATGAATTAGATTCAAATGTTACCAGGGTGCTTAGAATATGTTACTACTAAAGCTTAAGTGCACAATAAATGTTGACCTGAAGTTCCTGAACTACTGTATCCTGAATGAGTGAATCCACTACCAATCCCGAGTTTATACATGCTAAGAATTTGCTAAATCTTTGAAAAGTAAACCCCCTTCAATTTATTAGGGACATTGAAGAGTGTTACATTAGATGATGAATATGTCTAAAGGAATGAAAGTAATTAATTAATTAAGAGTTTCTGTATACTGCAAGCAACACCTAGGCCATGTCCATGTTCTATTTTACAGGCATACGTATGGGTAGCTGGGGTCTATTTCTGCACAGTGTGGTGTCTGCAATCACCTCTCTGTTCTTGAAACAGTTAATGAGTGGTGTTGGAGAGCGATGGGTGTTTATGCTGGGAATGCTGGTATTCACGCTGCTGACAGGCATGATGCTGTTTGTCAGGAACATTTCATTCACAATCCTTCTAGCAGCAGGCACAGGTCTGGGAACAGCTATAACCTCCACTATGCCTTATACTTTACTCAGCTGTTACCACGAAAACAGTGAGGTATGTAGTTTCATTTTCTGGATAAAATCCTAGCCTAATCACTATTTTCTTTAATTTGATCAAGATTGTATATGAAAAGTCCTTCAAGGCTCCTGACAAACTACAAGAATCACACTCAGGGCATATTAACTTAATCTTCTCATTTTATCAAGATATATGAGAAGTCCTTCAAGGTACCTGACAAACTACAAGAATCACACTCAGGGCATATTAACTGAATCTTCTCATTTTATCAAGATATATGAAAAGTCCTTCAAGGCTCCTGACAAACTACAAGAATCACACTCAGGGCATATTAAATTAATCTTCTCATTTTATCAAGATAAATGAGAAGTCCTTCAAGGCTCCTGACAAACTACAAGAATCACACCCAGGGCATATTAAATGAATCTTCTCATTTTATCAAGATATATGAGAAGTCCTTCAAGGCTCCTGACAAACTACAAGTATCACACCCAGGGCATATTAACTGAATCTACTCATTTTATCAAGATATATGAGAAGTCCTTCTAGGCTCCTGACAAACTACAAGAATCACACTCAGGGCATATTAACTTAATCTTCTCATTTTATCAAGATATATGAGAAGTCCTTCTAGGCTCCTGACAAACTACAAGAATCACACCCAGGGCATATTAACTGAATCTTCTCATTTTATCAAGATATATGAGAAGTCCTTCAAGGCTCCTGACAAACTACAAGAATCACACTCAGGGCATATTAACTGAATCTTCTCATTTATCAAGATATATGAGAAGTCCTTCAAGGCTCCTGACAAACTACAAGAATCACACCCAGGGCATATTAACTGAATCTTCTCATTTTATCAAGATATATGAGAAGTCCTTCTGGGCTCCTGACAAACTACAAGAATCACACTCAGGGCATATAAACTGAATATTTTATCAAGATATATATTTCTATTCACAGAAAGTGCTTTACATTTTTGAATTAGTGTTGTGGTTTGGTTATTTAGTCTTAAGCAGTTTGCCATGTCATGCCAGATAAATTATTCCCGGACACCAACCTGTAGTATCCATAGTGCTCTAGAGTGTCTATACTGGATCCATTCTAGTGTAAACCGTAGTTATTCCCGGACACCAGCCTGTAGTATCCGTAGTGCTCTAGAGTGTCTACACTGGATCCATTCTAGTGTAAACCGGAATTATTCCCGGACACCAGCCTGTAGTATCCGTAGTGCTCTAGAGTGTCTACACTGGATCCATTCTAGTGTAAACCAGAGTTATTAACCAGCTGAATGTGATTGCAATGTCTGCCTCCATCAAATTCACTGAACAGAAACTTCTTGTGTTGTTTGCATTCATTTCAGAGCGGAGGTTAAATCTTTGAGAAAACCTTCCTTTGAATTCTCAAGAAAGTTGGTTTCATTTGAGAAAACCAAACATCCAGACACATAGTGTAGATCTAGCCCACACACAGACACCTAGAGTAGGATGCCTTTATGGATATCAGTTCAGTTATTATTGCCAAACCTTGCAAAGCTAACTACTGGCTATAAACTGCACCCCATATCCGTCAATTAAAATTTCAATTTTTGACCAAACAGGGGACCATTGTAAGCTTAACGTCCAACTATCTTCAGTTATCATCAAACATTCAAATAATAAATTGTCTGAACATTATTCTCTTTTGCAGATATTTTTCTCTGACTTAAAACCGGAACATTCACATCTCCATGGCAAAGGCACAGATTTCTCACTCCTGGACAGTGGTTTCATCCTCTCAGAGATACTTGCATCGATATTCTTTGGTATTCTTGTGGAGCTGACATCCACAACAGTAACTTACATTGTCTGTGCTTTCCTGTTCAGTTGGTTAAGCTGTTTTGCTGTTTGGTTCATTGAGTATCCTTCCTCTGTAAGATCATTCGTCTCGTAGAAGAACCATCTTTGTGTCACACAGATAACTTGAGGTATTCGAACATATATCAGACTTGATGTTTGTTTTTTGGATAAATTTACTATATATCATGTACTACAGGCAGTATAATCCCAATGGAAGACTGCATTTAGCATACATAGTGTATGAAACATTGAAAAATGCTACAAGACTGTATGTTTGATTTGTCCAAATCTTTCATTCTTGGTACGATTTCCTTGGTACTATTTTATTGATATATTTTTGATTAGATTTGGTGATTTTAAGCATACTGAATATAACACTGAATTTATGGTAAATGGTTTCTTTGAATAGGTATAGTACAGAAATGATCTATTTTGTTTGGTTTTAAATTAGTGGCTGATACTTCATTGCAGCAAAGAAATTAACTCGGATAGCTTAGTTGATGGAACTTGTAATGTGCTGGCTTTAGCTCACTGGTTTGAATTCTGTTTAATCATGATTTCAGTCAGTGTTCCATTAGTCATTAACTTGCAATAAAGTTAATAACTAATGGAACACTGACTGAAATGTCACAGTTACTAGTATTAGGCAAGCCTAGTACTAATACTAGTAATTAATGTAATTAATGTTGCTCTTTCAAATCGTGTGTAGAGTTTCCATGTTAGCTTGCCTTGGTTCTGTAATTTGTGGTATCAGAAAATCTATTTGATGTCTTCTCAGGATATATGAGCTTTCTCACTTTGCTGGTTGTTCAGTCCTATTCCAAGTGTTTGAATATTTCAAGTCTCAACACACGTTCTACAATAATGTGTACCGTCCACATCTGAATGTGAGAGTTATATTGTAAATCTTGTCACATCTTGCTATCTTGTCACATTTGACATACTTTCTGCACATTCATGAACTGTATGTGAAAACCTCATAGTACAAGAGTGTAATTGTTAATTGGATTCCACTATTTCTAGACGTATCTTTTCCCTTTCCTGGCATTATTTACAGAATAAATCTGTCCTTGGAATCCATCAGCCAGCTTCATCGTAGTTTTAAGTTTGATCAGGGTCCTTACATTCCTATATTTTTTTATTTTTAGGTCATTGGAATGCTATTATTCGGCATGGTGTAGCTATGTATTAACATGCAAATTTTACTCACTTTCTACTCACAAGTATAACTTATTTACAAACTATATTGATACTAAATAATTTGAGTCTTATTTCATATTTTGGATGAACATTGTCATCCTTAAAAACAAACATCTCCATATTCGGCTGTAAATTCTGTCCTTCTTGTAATCGGTCAGGAAGAAGTTAATAATACCTATAAATATATATATTTTTTTCTGTATTCTATGCATACACTAACGTGTTTGTGATGATACCGTTGAAATATATCTCTACATATGTTCATTCTTTTTTTCACAAACTGTTCATAGTTAGATTTTATATTTTATAATTTTTTTATAATCGGAGAACTTTAAATATATTTTTCCTACCTTGACGTGAGTGTACTCTTTAGAGTGTATTGGGTAACTGCAAGTTCATTCACAGGTTTACCTAGATATACTAGAAGAGTTCACAAACTCATACAGGTCAAGGTTTGCTCATAACTGAAGCTAGTATTTATTATACCATGTTGGCTTTGATGGTTTATCTACATACTGTAATAATGACTGCATTGAATGTGCCTGTCGTGTGTTAAGTTACCAGTTAGTTGCATTGAATGCGTCTGTTGTATGTTAAGTTACCAGTTGGTTGCATTGAATGCGTCTGTTGTATGTTAAGTTACCAGTTGGCTGCATTGAATACGTCTGTTGTATGTTAAGTTACCAGTTGGTTGCATTGAATGCGCCTGTTGTATGTTAAGTTACCAGTTGGCTGCATTGAATGTGTCTGTTGAGTGTTATGTTACCAATTGGTTGCATTGAATGTTCCTGTTGTATGTTAAGTTACCAGTTGGTTGCATTGAATGGGCCTATTGTATTTTAAGCTGCAGCATTTATAAAAAAACACAATATTCAGTATATATATGTGACAATTTCAAGCTAACATAAGTCAATAAGGTAGATAATCATACAGCACACCGTTGTTTCTAAGAAGTATATTCTCAATTAAAACAGATTAGATTATTTTCATATTTCTATGATATTTGTAAATATAATCTATAAACAATAGTTAACTGTTAGCAGTTTATAATATATATATATACAGGTGTGTGATGTGTTATAAAGACAGAAACAAGTATTCAGCAGCTAATATTATGGTAATTAATGAACTTGTAAAGGGAAAGCCCCTCAGCGAGAGTAATTTGATTGCCTGTTTTATTGGAGATGAATGTAGTGCACAACTGCACTTGTTTACTTGTAAGTGTTTGCTTTGCAGAGAACTGAAATTTGTATACCAGTATATTTTTAGGACTGTTGTCTTGTTTATAGCAATCCAAATGCCTTTAACACAGCAGTTTGCATGTTGTTGCCATGGATTTTGGTAATTATGCCAACCAATAAGTAGTATTTACTAAGAAATATATACTAATAATATTTAATTAACTGATTTATCAATTACAACTAAATTATAATAATTAATTTATTACTAATAACTAAGAAATCAGAATGTTATCAATGAAGCTAATGTCACTCAGTTCCAAAAGTTAGTCTCCACACCCTTCATGAAGTTATTAAACCTAATACGTAATTTTTAAACATTTCAACTTTATCTTTATTATTTTAAGAGAACATTTGACCAGTGGGTATCTGGAAATGTCTTGTTACTGGAATTTAGTTTTTTTCTGATATCAAAATTGTGATGCTGTTTGCTGCTTGAAATTTCACATTCTTTTCAAGGTTTTTAGTTTTATGTTGAAATGATTTTCTTTTTATGTTTATGTCTTGCATAATTTGAGAAGAGTGAACCTAATTCTCTTTGATAATAACTCAAAGCATTCCATATTTTGCTTGTTTTCAAATGATATCACTTATTTAATCTATCCTACTGTAAACAGTGTGTAGTTCAACATGCGACTTCAAAGTTGAATTTAATTTAGGAATAATAACATCAACACTTTGTTCTTTGCAGGCTTATTATTTACGTATTAGACTCCTGATGCTTTTAGTGCAATAACTAACTCACATTTAGTGTGTTTTTACTAAATTATAGTCTTTTGTACAGTACTGTACCATACCTGCTATAATCAGTGTAGGTACACTGCATTCATGTACAGGTTGTACATGATTGCAGTGGTCTATGTTGGATGAGTGTGGGGGGGGGGGTAGAATGTTTTATGGGCCAAGTAATAGTTGGTGTTAAAACTGTTAAGAGGCTAAGCAACTATGAGGGAGATAATTTCATGTTTAGGTTTGACTTTTAAACAGCTTCTGAAATATATGTGCCAAAGTCTAGTTGCTATCTAGCTAATCTAGCAAATCTAGCATCATGATTATCTAGCAAATCTATTAAATCTAGCTGGCTTTGAGAAATTGAGTTTAGGTTTGACTTTTAAACAGCT
>KN885660.1:26155-36312 GCA_000934455.1 Apostichopus parvimensis | reverse complement strand
CAAATTTATATTATATTAATTAAGACAGACACACCAGAATAATTCCATTTCACGGCCGGTCTTTATTAATATCATACCACTTGCTTCACATTCATTTCATAAGAAAAAGACTTCCAGCCTCTAACGGAATTTGAAACCCGGGCCTCCCGCTTTATGTTCGGACACGCTAAACAACTAGGCCATGGACATTGATTGTATGTCTTTAGCGATTCGAAACCAGTTACTAAGGTAGTCATTCCACTGAAGGCTTTTGCCACCTGTATCGAACAATGCTAATTCTATTTTGGTGACATATTTTGCCTTACTCTATAGAGATCAAAACATGATGCTATAACTCGAAATCATTTGTGAATCCTTATACCGGATCTCGAAAAAGATATTTTGAACAGACTCTGTTAAATGGATTGGAAATAAACGAAATCAGTAAGGAAGGTCGTCAAGTAGGCTTTCCCTCTTCGTCAATTTGGTAAATGACAGAGTGTTGTTGTCATGGTGACGACATTAATCCAATGTCGATGAAATCGTTCAGTTCTTTTTAAAATTCTCTAGTAATCACTTAAACCGGTATAAATTGCGTGATGAATCTTGATTTCTTGTCATGCTTTTAAGTGTGCACAGCTACTTAAATGTTTAGCCTCCAGAAAATGTCCGACAGTGAAATCATGATGACTCAGAAAAATGCAAACTTTAATAAATAGACAATCCACGGAGTTGCAGATCTCATACCAAACTTTGGGTAAAGGGGACTTGACCGTTATGTTATTATCACCCACCAAGTTTGACGTACACAGGCCTTGAAAGTTACTGACCTCATGACCTTTGACATTTTATGTTAATAGGCTATAAACAGTCACACAAAAGAACTCCTTCAAACAGACAGTGATACATTTATGGGTATGAAACTTTCAGTTAATTTGTCGTGACGCATGAACAATACCAGAAGACAAATATCAGTTTATTTCTATATTACATTTAAATTACCAGCATTGGTTTTAATCAATCAACTGTAGACACAGAAGTACCCTTTTAAGTTTGATAAGAAGCTCATCACACGTTTTCATTTGTCATTTGTCATTTTTGTCAACTTTGGCCAAGTAAGAGTCCCGTCAAACTCCAATAACCATACATTAATTACATTACATTAATGAACGCACTGTAAACTTGTGGACTTTGGCATACAACATCGGATTTTAAGTTCGGTCAATAATCATTTTGGTATGATTGTAATGGTGTTTGGTAATCTGACCTTAAACCTCTGACATCATTAGTCATGTAAGCACTATAAACATATGCAAAGTCACAATTGCACCAAGTTTGACGTCTATCAGCATAACCATTGAGAAGTAGTTTGCAGCTGCATGCGCTGTACAATTGCAGATTCCGATATCCTACAAATAGTTTTGAGGGTTTCGGTCATTCGGTAATTTTGGTTCATGCGAGCAGTAGTCAAAATGTATTTCTGGTTAGTTGACCATTAACCTTTGACCTTATGATGTTTCCATTATTTGTTCATATTGGTACGCACGTCATGGTCAGAATGCTTGACGATTTTTCTGACTCTTTTTATTATTATTTGACCTCTGAATTATGACATTTTGTTCTATGACGGCATAAAATTATACGAACAAAAACACACTCCGAAGGTCACTCATTAGGAAATCGACCTACAGATCAATTTTGTGCGTTAAGTTTTATACGGATTGATATAAACCTGTTTTTATTTCATTCTTGACATGCCGATATGAGAAATAACATGCTGATGTTATTTCTGATATACTGCACTATTGTCACATAACATGTTGATTTTAACATTCACATGTTGCCAAATTGTAACTTGTTGATATTTTTTCTTACGTGCTGATTTTTTTTTCTTTTCCTAACAGGTGGCGTTCCGTACAGTTTATACCGTTAATCAGTGGTCTTCATTTACTACAAGACAAATCTCAGACTACGACGGGACCTTATGTTTTATTGGTTGGTTTTGAAATCATTACCATTCTTGACATGTCATATACGTTCTCACGCACTGCCGCCATCTTGTTGATATGAAGTTATACACAAAGCTGTTGTGTGTAATAATCGTTATACGTTTGCGAAAGGTTCATTCATTTTTTATATTGTAATGAATAAGTTTGTAATGAATATTCATGATAAAGTAAATAAAGAACGGAAAGCTGACAACACTGGGGAAATGCTTTAAGCAATGATTTTGTTGTTACTGGAACTAGTGACATAACGTTTAAAGACCTTGCCTATACCAACTGAGCATTTTAGCCATTTATTTGCTGAGGACGCAAGTTAGAAACCAGGGTACCTTGTATAACAGTAGATGAAGAAGCGAATCTTTAATGACTGACCACATGCAATGTCCTGTGGTCACTGGTCGAATCCCGTTCTATTAGGTAAAAATACACTTCGTTACTCTTTTCCAAATGCCATGATCACAAATCCATGGAATATCTATAAAACATCAATCCTATACTTCGTCTCTAGTATTTCTATATACTATGTTTCGTCATGTTTAAACGTATAGGGAAACAAGTCTTTTATACGACAGCATGAGCGATGACTATTGGGAGAATCCAGTGGCGTAGGAAGGTACTTTTGAGTGGGGGGGGCTGAAGACTGATGGCCGGCCTGGGGGAGGGGTCTTTTTTATTTCCAGGTGGCCTCAGATGCAATTTGGTGCAATATAGCACACTTCAACACCATTTTGTAAATAATTTTGCATTTTCACCTGGCCTTAGATGCAATTTGGTGCTCCAAATGAGATTTTTTTCTCATTTGGAAATGAAAAAGGGGTTTTCTGACTTGCGGAGCGGGGGGGCGGAATGATACTTCCGCCCCACCATATTTTTCACTGGGGGGGCTGGCGCCCCCCCCCCCAGCCCCACCGGTTCCTACGCCCTTGGGAGAATCTAACCAGGTTACAATGCAAATGAAAATGTCAATTAGTTGCCCCGTCAACTGACCCTATACGGTTTGACGCAGTGTATGATTCCCTGAATGGTTGAGCACGATATTAGACAAATGTATTTATGATTGACGGCACGGTGGAGAGTTTTGTGGCAATAATCTTCCAAAAATGGAACCGTTTTTGACTTAAAATAGGAATTTAATCATCTCTCGTTTCGAGATCTACCTTCAAGTTCTTACAGTCTTTGTTCGATACGATAAAACCCTTTTTTCAGATCATTTTTCTTCTTCTTTTTATGTTCTTTCTCCTTTAGTCATGCCCACGTGGTAATCTGAGATGCACACAAGAACCAAAGAAGCGTGCATCTTTCATATTTCCAATCTACTGTCCACACATTTCGATATTTGCATAAAGAATACCATATGTAAATATGACCCAGTTTTTCGCGTATTTGCTATATCGACACAAGGGTGTTAAGACAAAGAAACGACCATGCTAAAGCGAGAAGGAACTTTGGTTAGTTCACACGTAGCCGTAAATATAACTTGCTCAGTTTCTGTCGTAGGCCTATAGTATACGGTATACTTTCTTCTTTTCTTGAATACCAGCACAAAATTTTGAAAAGACGTAAAATGTTCAGAACTTACGTATTGTCCAAATATACTGTTACCATGGAGACTGGGTCAAATCGGTGTATATATCTGTTTTTGGTACACAGTGTAGAGTTCATGAATGACGGGTAAAAATTTTTAACAAGGTTTTATAATGATATGCTCTCTTATTAATTGTTATTATCGTTGAAAACCCCGGATCTGAAATACATGCTAACTGCATTCAAGTTCCTTCCGTTAGCGACGCTTCCGTGTTGAAATCTAGGTTGTAAATTGTAACCTTGGTTTAGTGACTAACATAAGAAACAGGAGATGACAAATCTTACAAGCTCCGTCCTTTTTTCCTGTTTTCTTTTTCATTCCTTTGCCAATGTTTTATCTATATTCAAATCTGCTTCCCGGTTTTCGATATCTTAATTCGTGATCTAACGTTCATGTCATTATTCATGGTTTACAAATACTTCAGCGATTCGGATATACGTTCGTTGCTTAAAGTGATATTTACAAAAAAAATTGTTGGAAAGTCTACGCAACTTCAAAACATCACCACATCCTGATAATATTTCGCATCGTGAAAATATTTTTGTCTTTTTAATTTGTGACATTTTAAAAATGCCTCTGGCAACCGGAAAGCCTAGTTAATGATGTCATCATGTCGTGGTATACAATTGAGCTGAAATTAACAAACGTCTTTAATAATGAACAAATCAGTTATCCACTGAGAAAAATATAATAATGTTCTTAAAAATAGAGTGTTTATGCTGAAGAAAACAGAAATACAGAAAATATTGACAACTAAACGAATATTCCAAACGTATCACAGTTTTGGATCAATCATCCACGAGACTGTACTACGAAAGTAAGGCTTTTGAAGAATGCCTTACATAGTGACATCCCCTACCATCTTGTATGATCTATATTAACTAGGATTAAGGGATTATCTCATAATCTATAAATTTCCACCCGATACACATAGAGAACACAGTAACTACTGTAAATCTTACAGTCATGTACCCCAGTAAAAACTGGATCGTGCTATAATTCGGTAGCATGTGCTATTAGGATTACATGTAGTAAGAACTGAGGAATGTGTAAATCCAATAAATCCAGTTGTTTGGGATTTGTAGGAATTACAAATATCCTCAGTTCTTACTGTAAGCTTAATAGCACATGCTACCGATTTATCAGATTTTTCAGCACAATCCAGTATTTACTGTGGTATAAATCTTTAAGATTTAAAGTAGTTACTTTAATCTCTGTGTGAATCGGCTGATATTATATTTAAAGCAAAAGCAATAAATTTAAAGATCGGCTTTAAATAAGTAAGGCAAAATGAATGAACCTGAACTAGCAGTATATCGGTATATCGGTAAATCGGTATATCGGTATATCGGTTAACGGTCAGACAAGACTTGTGTCAATTGCAAGATATTCAAATTATACTTCTGTTGTTTTTCGTAGAATAGAATAAGTTAAATTTGTCAAGGACAAAATGGTGTTGAATGTCATCGAAGGTTGCTGTTCTGTTCTGCATATGAAGTTAAAGGACACGTTTTGGTGGAGTTATCAGAATTAATTGAGCAATGAAGAACCGACATCATCATCAATTTAGATTTAATGGAACATTCCAAAACACGTAGCATTTTTTAAAGCTAAATATCTTGAAAATGGGATAGCTACAGAAACATTACTAGCCTCAAAAGGTGGATGGAAAAGAGGAAAGATATAGTTATGCTTAGAACAAGATTCGGAACCGTTTAATAATATATAATAATAAATACGTCATTTATATAGCGCTAAATCACAAAAAGGATCAAAGCGCTTCACAAAAAAACAAAAAACGATAAAAAGGAAATAAATACAGTGAAAACAAATATAATCCTAAAATACCAACAACAAAAAAAGTAAAGAACAATAAGAGGTTATTAAAAATACAATAGGGGGTTATAAAATACAATAGGAGGTTATAAAAAATTCAATAGGAGGTTATAAACAATACAATAAGAGGTTAGCTTAGTTTATCGTTCTTCCTTTAACTTACATAATATCGTCAAAGTTGTCCGTTTCTTTTTGGGCTTTGACTTCAAACCTGCATTGTGTCATCATTCTACAAAAGTAACCTTATAAACCTGTTTCATACTGACATTATCTAAATTTGTTACTGAATTTCCGCCCTATTTGAGGTCTTGTTTTGATTGTATCGTCTTCACAAACAAGTTGGCTATTCTAAAGCGATGGTTGAGCAAAATTTACGTTTATCGAAACAAATCTCCGTTATACCGTGGCCTTGAAAGGGCGTTTCGAGATTTCAATATTCCAACTTTCTTCGCTCCAATTTTTCGATGTTTCGACTTTTTCGTTTTTCATTCGAGAGTTCGATGGTTTTGACATTTCGATATTTCAAACGTAAAAAGTTGTTGACTTCAGTCATTAACCGCCTAATCCAATACAGAAAAAAAATCACGTTCTATTATTTCATTTGCAAACGTGCAAATGTTTATCCTTCCCGTTTGGTCTGTTTGAGTGGACAATAAGTAGACTAACGGGTTTGTAGGGCATCTTATCAGATTTCTACATCAGTCACGTATGCTTGTACGAGATTGTAGAGAAGGTTTCGTACAAGTGGGTAGAGACCAAAGGAAAAGATCAAAGAAGATTGTACAATACATGGTAGGCTAGTACAAGATCGTAGCACAAGATTGTATAGCGAGGTCACTGACGCAAAATCAAGATATGACCTTCAAGTTTAGAGATAAGAAGCTTGCACTAAAATGATAGTATGTATGTACACAAGCATAACTGGATCATACTAGTATTCTACTCACCCATCAATCTTGTTAAACACGGGAAATTGTAATAAAGGAACACAAATCCAATCGTCATGTTTGATCATTGTGATAGAATTAACCGTCATTAACAACTTTCCCAAACAGCTAAGAAACATCTTACTCCATTTGGGAGATATCACATATTTAATGTTTTTCCACACACAAGGCCGAAGACTTGATCAAGTTTAAATATAATGTTATCGAGCCAGGTGTTCTTCAATTGTTAATGTTTTCTTGAATTATTACAATGTTTATTTTCTGCAATGGAGATGGGTTTTACAAACGTTGAAATATAAAACAATTGAGATGATGATGATGATGATGATGATGATGATGATGATGATGATGATGATGATGATGATGATGATGATGATGATGATGATGATGATGATGATGATGATGGTGATGATGGTGATGATGGTGATGATGATGTTGATGATGACGATGACGATGACGATGACGATGAAGATGAAGATGACGACGACGATGACGACGACGACGACGATGACGACGACGACGACGTTGACGATGATGATTATGATGATGGTGGTGGTGATGATGATGATGATGGTGGTGACGGTGACGATGATGATGATGGTGACGGTGACGGTGACGGTGACGACGATGACGACGACGATGACGACGACGGTGACGATGAAAATGACGGTGACGATGATGATGATGATGATGATGATGATGATGATGATGATGATGATGATGATGATGATGATGATGATGATGATGATGATGATGATGATGGTGATGATGATGGTGATGATGGTGATGATGGTGATGATGATGTTGATGATGACGATGACGATGACGATGACGATGAAGATGAAGATGACGACGACGATGACGACGACGACGACGATGACGACGACGACGACGTTGACGATGATGATGATGATGATGATGATGATGATGATGATGATGATGATGATGATGATGATGATGATGATGATGATGATGATGATGACATTGGTTTCAGTGTCGAGTTAACATTATACTTTCAAACTATGAACATAAAAACAAAAAGACAGATATAGGTTTCAGATCATCGTGCCACTGTGACATCACAGATTTAAAAAGTGAAAACTCCCAGGCATGACTTTTAAACTGCGATGTCTCCCAAACAGAATATAAATTGTTCTTGCTGCAGTTGGGGTGGGAGGGGGTTGTCTTTCACAGTGGTCTCTGTCCTCGTATAAGCTAATGATGATGGTTGGGCTTATGTCTCCATTAAAGAAAGATTAGTCGAGACATTACAGTATATATGTCACTATATTAATGTTTGTTTCACAAAAAGCATTTCCTGTGGTTATCTCATCATCTGTGTAAGACTTGACCTCTGAAAATCTAATGTACATCTCAGAAATGTTAATCTGAAAGCTTTATAATGACAACAATCCAAAGATTATGATATGTATACAGAAAATAAACTGCGGTATAACAGTGCAAGTAGTATAAAAAACACACGCAGGTGTATGTATTATTTGCCAACGTAACGTACTCGCCTCGAGGACTTAACAAGCATCTCTTGTGAAAATTGGTTCCAGTTCTTTCCCTATTGTATTCTGTCCTCAAATGTATTAATACTCGTCTCTAAACCGACTGGTAAATTGCTCTTGTGAAAATTTCGACTGCCCTTATAAGGATTTCGGCAGATGAACCTGTCCTTAATCACCAGCGGAATCATAAACGTTGATGATAGAATGTCCTAGAAAATCATTTAAATCACAGATTTTGAAACGAAATTCGATTTCTGTGGACAGTCTATTCTCCGCTGACAAAAATGAAAATTCGATTAACACAGTTATTGTGTGTTTGTCATTCTTCGTTTGTAGTTGGCGAAATTAAATGCATATAGGTAAACCAATGGGTTACAAGCTACGTGTCGGGCATATCAATGAAAATATAGAACATTATGACTTCAGGCGAACTTTTAGTAGTGAGTTGTTAATGGAGATTTTGGGCAAGGTTTATACGTTCTTGAGTCAATTTGACAAGTAAAGCACATGGTAGTACATTAATGTCTGTCTACTACGGTTTGTTGAAAACAACCAATCGTTATAGCTTGAACAGAGTAATACCGTTAGGACGAAATGGACACTTTGAAATCCCAAATCAAAATTTCCTTTGTTAGGAAGACAGGTAGTCACTGGTATTACTGCTGGTGATAAACAAAAAATTGTATTTTGAAAATGATTAGGTACCTGCATAATTGTGTGGTGTGGACATAACACTTAGATAACAACTAGCGCTATATATGACGTATACACACTAAAAGATGACTTACGTTTGAAAGTGACCCTTAAGTCACGATATCTCTTTAACGGCACAAGGTTCTGTCTTTTGTCACTGTTAAAAGTGACCTTCAAGTCACGATATCTCTTTAACGGCACAAGCTTCTGTGTGTTGTCACTGTTCAGAGGAATTTAGAAATTTTTACAACTTGTCTGTATCATATAAGATCAAGATGGCGGTTGGGTTTGCTTCTCCTTTAAAGCTAAATGAATCTAGCAATTAACAAACCGGAATAAGATTTGCCAAAAAAAGCATTAAACATTAAACAGAACCCTCCCTATCAACGTTGTTAATTTGATGTGTAGGTCTATTATCCTAATGTAAAGATTTCCAGCAATCACAAAGTGTCTTTGAACTAGAAATGCCGCCGTTGATGTCACTCGTTACTCGAGATAATGGCTCCTTCATTAACCTATTTTAGTGGCAGTTATGACGACGAGATGTGGAACTCTGGTAAGAGTCTGGAAAATCTCTTTTTGTATGTGTGTGAGTGTCTTGTGTCGGTGTCAGTCTGCGTGCGTGCGTTTGTTTCGTATTCTGACTGAACAAAAGAATTCCAGGTCCTCTGATGATTTCTAAAGAATCACAACGTCCTCACAAGAATTATATTGTTAAGGGGTATTATTAGGGTACTTGGATTTGAACAATGGAAAAAAAAACAAGGGGTCCTCGGTCTGAATGTAAAACACAGCTGTGTGTGCGCGTGTGCAAAGACATGTATCATCATCAGGAGTTTAAATTAATTTTCTGATTGAGAAAAAAAAAAAACATTGGTTCAAGCAAAGGACCAAATAACAGGATTAAAAAGGAACGTATTACAACTTTTGACGTTTTCATCAAATGGTGCTCTGTTGTCTATTGAAGTTGTAAGAACATGGTTTGGTTGTGTCCATTGGATTTACAAAACAATGGATTAACATTAAACGTAATGCCTACACTGAGGAATCCATGTCATCATCAATTTAGCCTTAATGGAGCATTCCAGAAATTAATATTATTTAATGGTGAATATCTGGAGAACCGGAATAGCTATACAAGCGCTACTACATATCAGTTAAAATTTTCTTTTTTAAAAAAAATATCAAGAATAGTCACCCAGGAAAGAACGTGTTCACGAAAAACAAAACAACCGAACGACTGATCCGATCTCAACCCCAGTCCCCTTGCACCAAGACTGTGACTGTATGATCATCGTTAGGTGTGCATCACGGTTCCCCTAGCAGGGGAACATGATGATACTTTCAAAGAAAAGTCACCCAGGATAGAACCTGGCCACGTACTTACGACATTGCGGATGGAAATTTTTCGGGAAGTGAAAAAACTTATAAAAAAGGTTAATGGGACTTTTTGAAGGAGAACGCTTATCCGCAACTATTTTACTCAGTAATTACATTAGTGAACCAAATGGATAAGAATGCAGAATAACATGTGCTAGCCACCCCTTCTGTGGTTATACTGTGGTTATTTTCAGTAATTATTATTTTTTGGTCAATT
>KN885659.1:56067-66432 GCA_000934455.1 Apostichopus parvimensis | reverse complement strand
AAAGAGGTCGACTCTCCAGAGGTTTTCTCCGTGGATGCTGTCAGAAGATCTATCGATACCGATAGTAAGAATAATACGGATCGGAGTAGCCGCTGTAGTCTCTATTTGTCTTGGTGAATAAACTTCCCACCGGATACCGTTGAGAATGGCGTTGTTCATCGAACCAAGAGGATTTCCGACGGCACTGTGATCTCCAGCTGCAAAAGTAATTTGTTTGACCCAGGGCGGGATGGACACAAACATTTCACTCTGATCATGATGATCATATCTTCAAAAGGAAATGTTGAATTTTGAAGAGAGAATGTCTCTCGTAGAGAGATTCATCCGCAGAACCAATCATAAGGGATGAATCTCAAATGGTTGAAGATCTTTTTTGAAGTGTATATCATGTACTGCAGGATTTAATGGGTACGGTAACTACATTTTTCTGCTGCCAATTGAAGGCTCTAAATATTGAAGATATGGAAGGTCATTTGATGGTCCTGAAATTTAGTGAAATGATATCTTCGGGAGTCTGTGTCTCTACTACACTCTGCCTTCATGAGCACAAACTATGGATACCATAGCAAATATAAATCATTAAAGTCACTTTTAGCAATAGTGGGTTTTTAAGCAATTTTAAAGAAGAAAATGTCACTGGAAGATCTTTTATATGTATTTCCAGGTATAGCCTCATATGAAGTATAGCATTTCTTGAATTATACCTCAAATAGAGCATTTTCTTCTTATATGAATTTTATAGCAAATATCATCGATCAACTCAAAAACACTCATATTGAAGTTCTTTACATGCATGGGAATTATACATGCACAGCTTGTATATAAGTACATGACTAAATGTCTACAGCACTTGTGGGGCAAATGTGAAAAATTGCAAGGATGCTTTAGTAGTTAAATTCATGCATTACAAGCTAAAAAATTCATGTCCAAAATGCACATAATTTGCAGTCTAGGCTAGGGTTCAGTGCTGCTGGCACCTTAGAAATTAATTACAAAAATTTAGGTTAATAATCATTAAAGCAATTCTGGCAAGAAAGACAAATCACATACTGATATATGTGTCATTTTCTTTACCATTACTCTTCTAATTTTAATTGATGCATTTGTGTGCTAAGGATCCTTCGCTAACAAATCAAAATTGAAAAATGCGCAGAGAATTATTTTACTCTGTGAGTTCCATCTTTGAAAAAGACTTGATGAAAGTTAATGCAATGTAGTAAAAAGTGGTTTAACTTTGCAAAAGGTATTTAACTTTGCAAAAGGTATTTCCCCCAGTTGGCAAATGAATTGAAAATGTTTGTATGAGATTAAAAGCTGCCTAATAGGGATATTTTAGCAGAAGATCCATGGATTCCCCAAAGGAGTAGTTATGTGGCTATTCAATTTTTTCAGCGGAGGGGGGGGGGGGGCTCGCATGTGATGGTTGCAATCTCAACAAATCGCATCAACCGCATATACTTAAGAACAAAGAAATGTTGGCAACATGTCCTGAAATTGCAATCTATATTCAAAGAGAGGAAACCAAATATACAATTTGGTTTTACTAGTTAGATTTTTAAAGAATGAAAACAGGCTTAGGCCTACTGAGCTTGTAAAACACGTAAAATACACTTCAGTTGCTTCTTTGCAATGAGTACACAAAGAACTCCTAAGTTCTACGAAGCTGGGGTCAAATAATTTGTTATTATTCAATTTTGGGTGATCATTTCTTACTGTCAACCAAATGTAGGCATATGTGGAGCATCATTACCGTCATAACATTAACATGAGTATGATGACTTTTAACGAGCTCCTTCAAAAACCAAGCAGTTATGAACCCGAACTAGGATTGGCGTGTTATGAAATGTGTGGTTCAATAGCCATTCGCACATAAGCTAGGGCGTAGGCATAGGGGCCTACAGTAACATTCGTTGCAATTATCTTCATGTATTTCGTGAAACTACTTCCCTACGTCCTACAAGTAGTGAGCAGTGTCATGCATTGAACCAATATCTTCCCTAAAATTCCCCTAGTACCTCTAAGACTGAGCCATGTTTCTTTGTTTTCTAATTATCTTACCTTAAAATAGGTAATTCAGTACTTCACAGTGCGTCTGAAACGGATAACAATCCATAGAAATCAATTTCTATGTAACAATCTAGTTATAAATTTCTGTGATTACAGTGCGTGCAAACTGGTGGAACAGATAAAGTATAAAACTTATTCAGTCTTATCATCGAACGTCAATCATCGGACAATGGAACTGTTAGACACTAAAGGGACTTTAGAGGGGGGTGGGGGGGGGGGGGTAGGCATTGTTTCTCAACCTGCTCTCTCACCGAGGAGCACTTTTTGAGACTACTGCTAAGTAGACCTACAACTGCGAAGCAACTTTAAAAATTAAAATTTTGAGATCGTAGGTAGGCTAAGACGTGATAGGTTAAAGGCGCATGTGGGTGCCATTGATTGATTTAATGTATATAACACGTAGACTGAAAATTTATCACGTTTAACTTCCGCTAAGATGGCACAGCCGATATCACCACAATGAACAAGATGGTAGTGCTTGATTTATGGAATCTGATGTTGTTATTGATGTTGTTGTAATAATTTCGACGCGTAGACACCATCTGTTACAAAACAAACCTTTCTTGACGTATGATAGACACACGTTACACACAACCCACTTAATAGAAGGTTCAGCGTTAAAACATCTTTGCGGGGTATCCTCATTCAGCATTTATACAATTTTATTCTATTTGTAGCACATAGCAGGAACTGAAATTCCTGTTAAACAAACAACAACTGTCACACGTCAATCTATTAAAGCAATTGTTTAATACTTTAAAATCACATAACGTCCTTTTTTTTTAATTTTAACAGATAAACGGGAATAACTATAGTGTAAAGTTTCGTGGAAACCACTAACACTTTTCTATTACATTGTTATTACCACGGACACTGTGGCATAACCAGCCTTTAGTGAGGGGCGGGAGACCCTCAGTTAGAACGCTTGACCTCAACTTTTTTCCTCCTTACAAAATTGTGACGGGGAGAAAATGAAATATAAGCCTTACTCGCCAATAAAGTAATTGCAATATGTTAACAACCAATATGTATATCCAAGCATAATGTGAAATATTTGAAATCAGCTGCTTAATCAAACATGGCTCCTAATTAATTCATCGGAACTATGTGTTAACATGAACGACCGTGTACAGTTCATGTTAATTATACTTGCATAGGAATAGGGGCATGTTAGGTCCCCTGTATGAGAAGCGAACATCAGGAAGGAGCAAAGATTACATATTGGTAAAACTAGAGTAAAAAATCACGTCTGCTCTCCTCAGATCTAGCAGCTATGGACAAAGCAATCTGTTTCAAAGCATATCTTCGTGAAATAGTTATTGCGAAATATGCTTACTCTCCCATCCCAAACTCCTTGCACACCTTCTCCCAGTGGCGTAGGAAGGTACTTTTGAGTGGGGGGGGGGGCTGAAGACTGATGGTCGGCCTGGGGGAGGGTCTAAGGGGAGGGGGTGTCCCCCTCCCCTTTGGAACTTTTTTGCATTTCCAGGTGGCCTCAGATGCAATTTGGTGCAATATAGCACACTTCAACACCCACTCCATTTTGTAAATAATTTTGCATTTTCACCTGGCCTTAGATGCAATTTGGTGCTCCAAATGAGATTTTTTTTTCTCATTTGGAAATGAAAAAGGGGTTTTCTGACTTGCGAAGCGAGCGGGGGGGGCGGAATGATACTTCCGCCCCACCATATTTTGCACTGGGGGGCTGGCGCCCCCCAGCCCCCGGTTTCTACGCCCTTGCCTTCTCCATCATCAGTCCCTCCCCCCCTCTCCTCCCAGCATACACCTGCTCTAAATTAGTATTCTACCAGTTAATGGCAACATCAGCATCTACTATGTTTCCAGTTTAATTTGATTGATCAATAGCATTGTAAGTATTGTGATAAATGTATAGGCTATGGATTTGTGACTATATGTGTTCATTTGTTGTATAGGTTATACATTTGTACTAGAACTTTCAAGTAATTAAACATATATGTTGTGACCCCAAAACTACTACCACATCACACCAGAATGCGTTAGAGGATATTTTGGCGGTCGGGGGTACGCTGTTATTGGATGGGAGTGCAGGGGCTGTGAAGGACGGAGGGGCTGTCATGGAGGGAGGTCCCCGTTGATAGGGCTTCCGGAAACTATAGCGTTTTTTTGGATATTTATTGTCTACTGATAACGATAACACACATCAAAAATATATATCAGAAAGAGCAATTAATCTGATTTTGCAGCTACTTTAAGTGGGTACATACCCACCCCATTCAACTCAGGCCTGCACATAATAATAATATATGAATCCCAGGATGATTCCGGTATTCAAACAAGTGTCGTGTGCTTGAGTGAATTATGAACCGCTAGCTCGTAGCACGATTAATTAGTGTCAACTTACGAACCATCACACCCCACTTTAACCCTTTGCGTTGTCGTATTGTTTTCGAATCGCAAATCATCCCTTTTATCTTATCTTTCTAATTAGCATAACCAATTAAAAGTGATGCATCATCCCTTGATAAGCAATGACGTCATATCCTACACTGTACGCGCGATATGGTACTCCTGGCTCAGTGGAACGCACGATCTTTCGCGTTCATTATGTTTGAAGCACATATAACAGCCACATTCATACTTTAATGCTCTGATATATAAGCTATACTCATATACTGTACAGGTAATATTAGTATATGCCACTATGGTACATGACGCATATGGTACAATCAACAGACCTATTATACTGTGTCAAGACTAAGAAAAAACAAGAATCTCTCTTTGAAATGAGATGACCGACCACCTGCAGCAAGTAATGCTCTTCTACTACAAACGATCAACAACTTCTTGCTGTGCTTCCCTTGCAGAAATAGCACGTCCATATAGACTGAGCTCACATTTGGTGAAGATCTTAGTGTAAAGAAATTGGTGACCGGGGTGAGGTGTAGGTTAATCAATTTAAACTAGGTCACGTAAGAATATAACCACTGAGAAGGAATGCAAAGCAGTATCTTCTTGTCTACGTAATCGAACTGTACGTGGAATTGTGTCGACGAACCTAATACAAACAAACAGACACACATACAGAGACAGACATACAGAAGAAACGTGCACAGCAAAACCTGGTCCTCAGAGAGTTGTCAAAGTATAAGTTTTGTAAAACTATCGCTATGTTCGTCTGCATTTTATTTTCTTGTAACAATCTTTTTTTGTGATTCGAACTGCGCATGAACATACATGACGTCACTACTGATCAATCTAAAGTCACTTCGACGCAAGCAGAGGCGCATTACACATTTCGCTTGTGTATAGTTCGATTGTGGACGTAACATGCGGTTAATTGCATACAGTTCTCAAGGCATTATGCCCTGCTGGGGTTTAAGAAAAGATCACCCACTATACTATCCCACCCTACCATGGACCTTAGCCCCTAAGCCCACTTCAACCAAGCTTAGTCCATGTAGGTCTCACGGGTGTATGCTGTTTTGGGATCAGGCAAAATACACTTTTATACAATGGTCAAAACTCAAAAATATCACGACATATTGCCTGACGTTATCTAGTTAGCAAGAATACATGCTGGCAGGAAAAGTTCATCAAACATCACTGACTGTGGGTACATGCATGTTTCCGACTAATCTTGAATGAAACCTTGCCCAATTAATAAACTTTTCAAAGGTTTTAAACTAACGTCACTGACTATACTCATAGAGATGACTTTCATCTGTTATTGAGGAAAACTATATATACACGCAAATCGTTAACAGAGATATATGGCACTCCCCCAACATTGGTAGCACAGAACCCAACTTTCTTGCATGACATTATGTATGTAAAATAAAATATAGTATTGGCTCGGGTTGGTTCAAGTAAGCAAAGGTTTATCGTATTGGGGAGGGGATGGAGGGGGGGGGGTGGTGGTGGTTGATGCAACAATCTGTTACGAGTGGAGTTTATGTTATACACATCCATGCTTGAGGGTGACCACACAAACCGACAGCTATATATTAGCACTTGTATGCATGGCACACTGGGCTGAAGGGGGTTGGGAGGTTGACGGACGGAGCAGGCACATTGATAAGATTGTCCTACCTTGCTCGGCTGGCGTCATTTGGCACGAAGTGATGATATCAGTACGTTTTATGATTAGAGCGAAAGGCGGTTTTGGATAATCACCCTGGGTGTATTCTAAACACATATAGGGAAACGCAGAATTGGGACCGAGCCCACGGAGATTAAATTTTGTTTCAACATCAAATACTAGCTTCTGGCCTCTTCTTACCGCCTTGCCCTGTTCCTTTCGTGCAAGGATTTGGGGGCGATAATCATATTTTGGACCGTGCCCATAAGTATTTTGACTGCCAAAGATACCAACCCGCCAGAGACCCTTCCCCTTGCCCATATTGTCAGAGAAACGGGATGACGTCACGTTAACTCTGACACGAACGTCACTTTCTGCTCCGACCCTAATGGTAAGAGGATTGATGGTCCATTCGAATTGGGACACACGGACAGTCAAGGCATCCGTAACATCTGGGAAAAAACCAAGACCAGAGATCATTAAAAAATTCTCCCTTTTTGAGCTGCTACAGAATATCATTCGGTTACTAATAAGAATATTGGTGTTGATAAATATTGATATTATTCGATTGCTAAAATCTAGTTATATGACCATTAGCTTAACTTTACTGGTCATGTGTAATTTATTTATTTTATTTTTGTATAGATTTTGGTTTCAATGAATACTAATAGCAAATTGAAAACGATTCTGGTTGGCGAAATTTTTGATAGTTCAAATGGTGAAAATATTCTGGGAGGGTTCCACAGTGTGATCAAACTTCTTGTTACTGATAATGACGTTTATGAAGTGATTGGTTTTTCTTATATTTCGTCCCACTTATTACAACATGGCTTAACAAGTTGTAAGAAAAAACTTTACTGTCCATGAAATGAAACGAAGACGTCGCGTATAGGTTGAACCCATGAATATGGCATGGTGAAACACACTGTTAACATGCAAACAAGTTCATACTTAATGGACACGAAAACTCAGAAAGACTCCTACAACTTCGTCGCATCCTCTCGCACCCTGTTTCCACCCTCTCCGTCCTGAAACATACAGAAACTATATCCAACAATCGTATGGACAATTTTCAGAGATTGAAAGAGGAAATGCCGATACCAAGTGGACATTCCATCTCGTTAGAGATTTAACAGTGATTAACGAAGAACGAAAACATGATGTGGCATATATACGTATGTCTTTAAACTGCATGGCAGCGGCGTAACTAGGCCGGTGTGGCCGGGTCCCAAGGGGGGGGGGGGGAGCGATGACAAGTACCGACATCTAACCACCCATCCGCAACCGGAAAAGCCTCAGAGTGCCATATCCGAAAGTCTAAAGATTTCTGTCTTTTGTTCTACTCTCATAGAAGCACCGGAAATATGTTTTGATGTATACTTGTTTTTGCATCATTGACCTGTGACCAGGAACTGACGTATACCTGAGGATATGACGTCAACATGACTTGTATGGTTGCGACTCACTTCGTTGCGTATTTACGAGGCAACCAATAACAAAGTAAAACAGTAGTCAATCGTAATATAGTTAAATTAAACACGATTATTATTATCATTATTACTATCGTTTAGTGCACCTGCACCCCGGGTACTGCCCGGTCCCGCTCTCGTCTACCATGCATGTCGACCCTGGTGATAAATTAACCGGGTGGATGTGCTACTTACTATTGAAGTTCATCACGTTTATGTATAGTCGAATAGTATCGTTGTATAGTATATAGTATGTATGATAGTTTGGGGGAGGGGATTATCTTCACCAACCTACCGTGATGCCGCATGTTCAAGACTCTGGAAAAGTAGGAATATTCTAGTTTTGATAGAACTTTAAAATGAGGAAACAATTGATCACGAAAAACCACGAAACTTAACGACACCGTTGCCAGTCTCTATAATGATATCATTAACTGAAACCAGTCTATTACACAAGGTAATGTAGTCACGTGGTTAAGATGAAAAGTATTTGCACAATGTACTTAGCAGAATAATGATGTTAAACCAAATCTACAGAAATTTTTGGTACAACATTCACCAGATATAAAAAGGAACAAATGGAAGGAACATGATAAAAGGATGATAAAAGGAACAGATGGCCATAAAAAGACCAAAGTTTCCTGTTTCTCCGATTTTCGTTTTATTCATTTATTCATAGCTTTTCCATATCCTTTAGTTAGACTTAATAGTCAAATGTGGTCTGAATTTTAATGCCATTTTACAATACTGTTCCATTACATTCTGAATTGTCCAAATTATGAAGAAGAAGCAGAAAGTAACCAGAAAAGCAAATTTCTGATTTGCATTTTCGAAAAATGTGATCAATTCTAAAATGTCTGGGCTATGAAATGTTCAGAAATGTATGTGAGGGATTGGGTTGAGGGTTGGGCCTAATTGATCATTGTATAATTAAAATTCGTTTGTAGAAGGCATCTAAGAGATATGTCGCAGTATGAGCAGTTGCCGCGTCTTACTATACACGCAGTGTATAGATGGGTTTAAATAGCGAACAAAAAATATATACTTCAATGCCAAAAAAAACCCAGAGAGAAATATTGAGGGGGCAACCACACTTCTTGTTTTCGATATAACCTGTTAACCGTCCAGAACAATTAACCGGTTGATACGTTTACAAAGAAAATGCGTAACCGGTTTAGCGGTTATATACCAGCCAAAATTGAACAGGTCAACCCTGTTTCTAACAAACGAGCACAATGTTGCTGTTTATTGTTTTTGCCTTGATTTTCCAAGGGGGGGGGGGGCAAGTGCAACCCTTGCCTCCCCCACACATACTCCCATGCTTTAAAGTATTTAATTTCTACTCATTCTCCGAGAACAACGTCATGAATATTAAGAGAAAAATAAATCTCATCGTAAAACCGAGTTGGTAATGTAACACATTAACTTAAATACGAAACTCGTTGCTTAAGATTAATGAAGAGGATAGGAAATAGTACGTTTGTGTTACCTGTTGATGGTGACGTCATACGGATATTCTCACAGGTATGTTACGGGATCCAAAGAGATAGTTATATGTTATAAGCAGTCGCTCTTTTTTCTTTTCTTTTTGCATTTTGTTATTATTTGTTATTATTTTTTTATTTCTATTCTATAGTTTGAATTATTTTACCTATAGCCTCAATTTATTTCCATTTTATATCATTGCTTGGGGAAACCTGACCTATAATCTGCTACTAGCCCTTGCAGTGACGCGTGCACAGGATTTCAAAGGTTGGAGCCAAATACCAAATCCCACCCCCCCCCCACCCTTGAATGATTTAGGTATAGGTTCATACACCTTTTTGAACTGGGTGTAGACTGATCAAAATTGTTACCAATGAGAGGCTTGGCTGGGGCCAAATTCCAAATCCTAGCCCCCCCCCCCTTTTGAAGGATTTAGTTATAGGTTCATAAACCTTTCTGAACTGAGTGTAGACTGATCAAAATTGTCACCAATGAGAGGCTTGGCTGGGGCAAAATTCCAAATCCTCCCCTGCCCCCTTGAATGATTTAGGTATAGGTTCATAAACCTTTTTGAACTGAGTGTAGACTGATCAAAATTGTCAAAATACTCCTGTTTAGGGAGGAGGTGGTCTGGGGTTCCTCCAACAGAGAAAAATATCAATATGTAGAGGTCCAATGGTGCATTCTGGAGCCACGAGCCCACCCCCCCCCCCACGACCTTGCGCACGCCATTGAGCTCTTTGGATATAGTACGTTAAAGCCACCCCACCCCTTCATCGTCTGTGTTATCTTGGTTGCTATGGAAGAAACCTTACCGCACAGAAATACGTACGTACTTTGGCTATCAGTTGCAGCTATCAAATCACGTGCTTATAGTTTACATTAAGTTATTATCACTTATAATTATGTGACGTTGTCCACATACACATAACCGAAGAGTAACATTGAAATAAATAAGCTACAAACTTTTTGTTTAATTAATTATTGTATCTAACGTGATTCATAGATAAACAGACACTAGTTAAAACCAGCTATATAGTTAAAGCAAAATCTTCCCAAAAACAGAATGCCTTTTTTTTGCCAGCAATTCAAACCTCATGTTGACTTCAATCATAAACTGGATGAATTACATCTTAATCAAGTTCACGTACAATCGTCTACCCAGAAGATTTTTAAAAGAGTGGAGTCCGCTGAATAAAATAATAACTATATAGTCTAGTTATATATGAGGGGAAAGAATGCAAGCTATGCTCTACGTCTAGGCTACACGCTGGTAAAAATCTC
>KN885659.1:12496-37119 GCA_000934455.1 Apostichopus parvimensis | reverse complement strand
CGACAAATATATATACAAATTATTCGAGATGTCGCGTTATACTAACACGCTAAATTGTACAACTCGCTTGTCCCTTCAGCACCACCGTATATAGGGTTAGATAAGAAAATTCAGTTTCTCAAGATAAACTTCGTGTCCGGCCCTTACCTATACACGATGTACTGCGAGTGAAAAACAACAGGAAAGAAAATCGAGAGCACGTAACTTAATCATACAGTGATTGATCGGTAATGTAAAGTACACTTGTGCTACAAAAATTAATACTCATTACATTTGGTCAATTCAACAGATTTATGCAAAATTTTAAAATATGACAATTGTCTGAAAGATCTTGAAATGACAATTAATTACGTATCGTTATTTCCACAATACCAACTGTTTTAGGCTTAGATATTCTGATCTTGGTGTCATGTTTAAAGCTACCGTACTTTTAGGTGACTTTTCTCGACAATATTGATGATTATGTTTATGATATTTATGATATCGACAGGATTGCCGTGGATTATGACATGTACCCTATATGGATAAAGTGTATTTTAATATATAGTAAGGTATGTTTCCCCGAAAGATAATAAGGGGCGGTATTGAAGAACTTAGCATGCATAGACTCCGGATGTGTGACATGATTAATTCACAGATGACATTGCAAGGGTCCTACCTGTACCGCGTAAGATTTGTCACCGGGGTTCTACCCATAATGCGTAAGGTTGGCATGTAATATACATTTTTGAGTAGTCGAATAAGAACTTAATTTCAGAATACATATATAAATGTGTGTTTTTTATGCGTCATCTGCCGTACTAATACATATTCATATTTTCAGTTTGTTTTTATTTAGAGCCAATTTACGTTACCCCTATCAACATAATGGTACTAACCTACAAAATCTCTAGGTACATGGGCTATTATTGTACAGAGGGTTAACAATTTCTGTATCGGACACAATATATTTTAACATTTTAACATGTTAACTAAATAATATTATCAACATTTACTTATTTAACAGTACGGTACAAAGTGCAACTGTTCCTTTCATAATTTTATTATACTCGCTGGAAGAAGGATTTGTACCAAGTTGACGAAGTTTTCGGCTTTGAGTACAGCGTTTCTGTGTGTTGCCGTGTTGGAACGAAACTAACCGTAATAGTAATTACCGACTTTGCTATCGCGTTATAGTCATTGCCGACTTTCAATCCGCGGTCCCCCTCACAAGTTTGTAAGGTCGGTAAAAGTGACTCCATAGTTTCCCGTTTTGGGAAACTAAAAAAGTATTCCCAAAACGACAAAGAAGAAAAAAAGTGAGTACCATCGCTGTTGCAATGAATTGTCATCATTCAGCCACATGTTAGCATGCACAGCACTGAATAATGAGTATTGAATTTCTTGCCAGCGATGCGATTACTTTTTGTAGTATAGATTTGCGTGGCTATGCACCCCCCCCCCCAATGACCCCACTGCCACGTCATTCTCATTCATTTATCCTCGGAGGTTACAAAATTATACACATCACACATCAGGCACTCAGTATAGAGGATGTGGCCCTGTGATCGTTTAAACGGACTCCCATCAGCAGCTTTGACTTCAATTTTCACATGAGTTGGTGGACAATGTTTGGCTGTATGAAGTAAAGGAATATCCAGTAACTGGCGGAAATTGAAAGCAAATAGTTTTCAGATGGTATTTCCTTATACCTTTTCGTCATAAAATCGTGCTGAATCAAGTCTAGTCTATAAAATGATATTATTCGTGTATGTATATAAAGTTAAATTCAAATGTAAACTATTATTTATTCGATCGAACATTTATAGTTAACGCTGAGTACCTTACATCCCTATATCCACTGACCACATTCAACCTCAGGAAAGGAACGCATTGCAATGACATCAGTATGTAAGCTCAGTGCATGCATGGGGATCCATGTAAGAGTAGGTATATATAGAAGGCCGGTAAAATATGGCGTCCGAATGGTCAACACAGTCGCAAGGACGGTGTTTTTCCAATCTTGCTGGTACATTTCTCTTTAGAATGTTTATTAGCCATGGAAGATTATAAATGCTTCTCAAATCTCAGCTTCCCATTTATGACGATTTAGGGCATTTTTTAATTGATGCGTATCTGATGATTGATGCGTATTTTACCACCGCCCCCCCCCCCGGTTAAAATGGTATGTAAATGTTTCCAGAGTCTAGGTACGCCCCTGTAATGACAACCGTCTGTTTTACATGTATAGAAGGAGCTAACAATTAAGGGCAACACAGGGGATCTGTACCGGTAACGATTCCATAAATCCGTGTCCAGTTAACCAAAAGAAGAACATTACAATGCGTCATAAAAAATTATCAAAGTACAGATTAACACCACATACGTTTACATATGTTTCCATCATTTTCAAATTTGTTGAAAAACTTCACCTACACCCCCCCCCCCCCCCCCCATCCGGCCCCAAATTTCAAAAATCATCCAGTTTGTCATTTAATCACATAACCACAATAAAATATTGACAAAATCATAACATGTTTACAATTTCTAGATCATGCTTGGTGTAATCTGACATTTTGAGAAAGAATTATACTTAATGTATACCGGTACCGTAGTATATTCAATAGCAACATCAGGAACTTATATGTTTTCTTAACTGTGTTCTTCATCAACAGTTAAATTTCTTTGAAAAGTTCGTGTAGAACTTTAATGTTAAATGTCACCGTTAATGTCACACAGCATCTGGTTTGTCGTTTAACCACCGTTGCTATATATACTTCGACAATAACATTTAAAACATTCGCCCGACAACCCAAAAATGGTGTGTAGATGAGTTTATACTCATGTGTGTAAACGAGTCAGAGATTTCCGACCCTGATAATATCCTGTTTTGCTATACTTCCTTCCTTCTATCGCCTGATAGATTAAAACTTAAATATGTATTTTTACATTTCGTGCAAATGTGAAAAATGGTGACCATTTCTACATACACTGTAAGAATGTGCGTTTGGCTTTTCTTCTACAAAACTGCAATTTCATATAATGCTCCAAACATCAGTTTCCTCTGTCGATATCTGCTTGTTTTCACTCAGTTGCAGATACAAATATTCATCATTTTGGGGGATATATGCAAAACATTCTGTACATATATCAAACTGTAAAACAACTTGCTAATTAAGAGAGCATAGCCAAATAGTTATAACCACATTTCCCCCTTGGGGTGCAAGACCCCAGGGCTACATAGAGTGCGAAGCGATCGGCATAAATAACAAATTTCCGAAAAAGGTAGGTTCAATATATCGTTTATCCACGCAAAGTTGGTAAAGGGGTGCACATTTTTTTCTTCGATAGGGGGCGCTAGTAGTGTAAAGGTAAAGAAACATGTCACTGCTTTGTTTTCACAGTTTAAAGCATATACATTTCCATCGGAGTCAAACAACGCATTTCCTTCAAATACATCCACAAAATGAAGAACATTGGCAAGCAAAGATGTGAATAATTAGATGTATTCAATTGCGTGCTATGAAAGCATGACATGAGAATACATCATTGAGTGGTATTCAGGTGGTATAGAAGCCGGTGGGGACACACTGGGGGCACGTGCCCCCACTCTTTTTTTTTGGAAATAGCAAATGTGCCCTCCTGGCAAATAAAATGTGCCCCTTTGATGAAGAACTGTCTTTTGGATATCTTAAGCCTTTGTTAATTTTAATATTTTATTTTCATTATTTTGCTTTAGTCTGTACATGCTATTTTAAAATGGCATCCCATATCTTTTTGTAGCACGGTTAACAATATACAATCTCAATAAATAGTATTGATAGCATACTAACACATCATATATATTTTAAAGTGATATGGCCGGTGTGTATCGGTTTATAGCATAACGAGTGGTGGTTGTGGAATGAGAATGTGCCCCTATGATGTTGTGCCCCCTCCCCCCCCCACTTTGTTTTGTTGAATTTCTGTGGCATTGACATGAACATATCGGTTCGTGTTGCTATATGCTAATTGGACGCATGCGCGGTATGCCCTTGTGTCAGATCGTTCTGCTGTGCAACGTATAGTGTTATTCAATATATAGCCTAATTATCTTCATTCTTGTTGTTTCATTTTGGCATTTACAAACTTGGTTTCAGACTTTTTACTATGATAGACGTAAGGAAAAACGGGGTACACTTTCGAGACAATTGTTGGTTATTTTTCTTCCATTTTTCTTTTTTTTTATTTATTAAATTGTAACATTCTGAGACAATAATTAATGTTTACTGTTCTCTGTATGAATGAACAGGGTTAATGAACGGTCTACCGTGAGTTTATCGCAGGATAAACCACGGTAAACCGTTAATTAACCCTTCATTATAATTCGACCATATGGAGCGCACTTACTATATACAGATGGCGCTATACATGAATGTGGGCAAATATTAAATATGAACGTTGAATCAATATACGGTTGTGGCGAGGATGGAATCAGAATCTCCTACAATCACTCGGCCCAAACGACATATTGACTGGCCGGTGGAAGAGGCCCCTATCGGGCGGGGAACGGTTAGGATATCAACCACCGAATACGAAAGAATTAACAAAGTTGAATATATATAAATAAACTAAACATATATATATAATATGCATGGTATATATGTCAAAATATGCATGCATATATGTATAAATAAAATAAAATAAAATATACATAATACCGCGTCAGCATTTAATGAAGTAATCGATGCCCCAACTTCGCTTGTAGGAATCGTGGTTTTGTGCAATTTTATGTTGTTCGCGTATGCATATAACAGTAAAGTTGACATACATGCTACAATTACATTAACACAAGCTCAGTATGAACGTATTCGTACACTTGAACAGATACAACGCAGTTACAGTATTACGGACACCTAGCCAATATTGCCACATATTCAGAATTCAAATGATCAGAAATCAAATATTTCTCATATGTAGTCACTTCTGTGGGTTTCTTCCTGAACCGGGTGTGCATGCCACAAGAGCTTCTCATGCAGGCCCCAGGTTTCTTCCGTGGTACTGCTATATACTTATCAAAGAATTATTTTCGGAGTTGCACGTCTGTCATATGCATTAAACTGTCCATCATAAACGAGTTCACGCGTGCGCGCCCCGGCCTCACCGTCCCTCTAGTTGAAGTTTTGAACGAGACCCCTCCCTCCACTCGTTTTCGATATTGCCTACCCCTTCATCACGAATATGAGAAATAGTTGGAAAATTACATTGATACTCTATGGGAGCGCTACTGAATGAGCCTGGTCGAGGGATCACGACGTACACAGACGTATATGGAGAGGAGAGCGTGTTGAATCACAAAGTGATATTCACAGTCCTCCACGATAATCACACTGAATCACTGAAATAAATTTATGTGCACTGAATCAATTGCTGTCGCAAGTGAACACCCTTTTTTAAGAAAAGTCACCCAGGAAAGAACCTGGGCACGAAAAACCAAACTACCAAACGACTGATCCGCTCAATCCCATGCCATGTTCCCCCCCCCCCCTTGCATCGAGATTGTGACTGTGTGATCATCGTCACGCAGTACAGGTGTGTATCACGATTCATCCCTCTAGAAGGGGAACATAATGCTACACATGATCTTAGCCAAAAGGCCGAGAAGCGAATGTACATAGAAGTCTACTCTTGATGCAACTACACTACAGACTTATAGCTCGAACCATTTAAAATTTACTTTGATATTCTGCTGAGGGAATCTTCTGCCATGCAGGAACAAGCATCGTCTTTCTAATGGTGAGGAAGATATTTTAGCTTACCTTGTAATTTTCCGGGGTTGTAAACATTCTGATAACACGTGCGATTTTACAATGATCCAATCAAATTGGTGTAGTTACGTCATTTCAAATGAATAGCCAATCAGAGCTTCCTTTGGAAATTGTAAACACGAAATGCGTGTAAACCTGATTTGTGCTGTCTAGCCTGCATATATCACAGTCACATGGCGATAGTTTGCCTTGTCTAGATTTCGTCTGTGTCTTGACTACTTAGCCAGCTGACAGTGTGAGACTAGTATTATTCTTACAGGATACAGATATATGTCGTAGGCATATGTGTAAAAGAAGACTCATCTTAATCATTCCAGTATCAAAGAAAGAACAGATCAAAGTTAAGACTAAAAATGGAGACTAAAAAGGCAAAACGTGTCATTAATTTTTCTCCAGGGCCAGCGAAATTGCCTGAAAGGGTGAGATGAGTTTATCAGTTGAAATTCTAGTGCTATGAATGGGCAAACGCTCAACATGGCCTAACATCTAACAGGATTAGGCTAGGCCTAACAACATGTTATTTGTGAATGTTACTTAATACTTGTTGTTAATGTTAGTTGTTACTTGTAAGAAATAGTCCAAAATGACAACGAGGCCTAAGGCCAAGTAAGACTAGCCTATACACAGTATTACTAATTCTGTACAGAACTCTAAGGTAAGTGCCTCATGTCATTGCTAAAATTTGAAGATGTAGCTTAGTAACCTAATTGATGGTGGCTATTTATAACCATGGTGTGCTCGCTTATTCACCTGATCAAAGCCTGTTACAAACTTGTGAGTTGAGAGTGAGACAGTGAGAGACTCATCAAGCCATATAAGCGAGTTCGCAAATTGCCGCGCGCAAAGCATGATGGGACGGTACAGGGGATCTTGGGATATACCCCTGTCTGTAAGGTAGTTCTTTAACTCCTTCATTTTCCACCTTGAAAAATCATCATAAGTCATTTTATCACCATCATTGTCATCCATGGTAACAAATGTATCGGTAAACTATCAAAATACGAACGATAAATTATAAAACTTGTGTATACACTGGAATTAATAGCACAAACATCGATCGCTGGTGGTGTGGTGTAGGTGTGTGTGTTGCTATGGGCCACGTCGATCGGTATATCCCCCGTGACCTCGCCCATAATGCATTGCGCACGGGAATTATCGGAACGACTTAAAGGAAAGAAATATCTTTGTGTAGTAGTAGTACATTGTACAAACCATTTAAGAAATTAAAATACAGGTGGTCAAACATACTTGTAAGCACAGGCTGTAGGTCGTTGAAGCACACTCCAGTGTAGCGGGGGGGGGGGGGTAAAGTGTCCTCCCAAGAAAAAAATAAGTGAAATGATGCATTCTGATGCATATTTGGCAATAAATTAGTTTCATAGTTTCAACATGCAAAGTTAGGCTAATAACTATTGAAACTTTTCTTTTGTGTTAGGGGTAGGTGGTTGTAAAAGTTGAGACATTTTACCTGATGAATCTCTCGATGATCCACTATATTAGCGTTTCATCAGGCACCCCTAATTTAACTGACGATTGGGTAAATAACCAGTGCATCGCTTATTCAGCTGATGATTGGGTAAAGTAGTGGCAGAGCAATGCTTATTACACCAATGGTCAGGTGAATAGCACCCACCAACCTAATAACATAGGCCTAAGTCGGATCTCACATCATACATATAATGGCCTGATGTTATTCTGGTAGTTGTGTCAGTAGGTGGAGTTCCATAGTTTCATGCATTAATGTTGTTTAGACTTGACTGATAGAATAAATAATGGTTGATACATTATAAGGCATTTCCTCTAAATTTTGCTAAATGTCTTTAGCAAAATGGTTTGATTTGAAGGTAGCTTGTGTCTGTCTGAGTTTTTATTATAATGAAGGATACTAAGGTTCTTTACAAACAAACAAAAATCACCCCAAAACCCCATCTAGATATATACTTTACGTACTGATTTATGACAGGGTACTTGTGATGTGATGTTACATAACTTCATGTAAAAACGTTACGTGTACATGTTATTCGAATAGACCAATCAGAAGTGTCCAACCAGTGATATATATGCAGTACACAAGGCGTGTGCCTCCACTTCACTTTCCTACTTTGTGTCTCTAAGTTGTGTTTCCGTGCTCGTATATTTATGTTATTTCTTGTAAATATATATACGTTGAAGTCAGAGACTTGTTATGTTCTCATTTGATATGTCCACCCAAGTCAGTAACATTACAGTACTGAGCAAGAATTATTCTGTTAATGCATACAGTAAATAGTTATATATCTATAGATCTAGATGGGTTTTTGGGGTGGGGGGGGGGGGAAACAGAACCTAGGTATCCTTTATTACACTGTATGACATGCACAATCCAAAAGCTTAAAAAAAACTGCTACTCAAAATGTGTTTACTATTAATCCTTGTGGTAGTAGGTGGTTTGTACAAGAGGAATTACCATTCAAAAATTTGCTTCAGTCACTTTGAATTTATCCTTTGTCATTCTTGCAGGTCTTAGAAAAAGCTCAAGAAGAATTACTCAACTACAATGGCCTTGGGATAAGTGTTATGGGTAAGTCAGTGTGTAATCTGCAATTGAGACTAAAATACAGTGCAAACTGAAATAGGTCTTCATTGGAAGGGGTTACTTTTCATAGGCCTTTGCAGCGATTGGCTTGAATTGCTGATGATTAAAGGCATTGAAGACTCGCCCCAAACCGCGTGCGGCCATCTGAAAAAGTTAACTTTCTGTTGCTTGCAAGTGACTTTTTGTTTGTGTCGCTACAAAATGCAGACAGTAATGAAACGTGATACCTTGTTATCTTTAGCTGGACCTGAGATGTCCATCGCTGTATCGTTTGTCCACTGTGCTGTGGGTATTGACCGCAGCTGTATGTACTGACTGTACACTAGTGTCTAATTACCGACGTTAGCAAGCTGTGTGCGTATTTTCTGGGATCGATGGTGGTGTTTAACACTTCTGTTACACCTCATAAGAAACTAGGTCAAATTACCGGCATTAGACGTTTCTTTTTGCGCGAGTCTTCACACCATTTAACTTGAACCTGCTGCAGCTCCTGAACATTTTATGACGTACTATATTCAACCATTCCAATTTTCTAACCCTTCTTTGATGTGAAACTTGACTGATCGATCTAATTAACAATGTATTGCTCTGGGATTTAAGCATCGAACGGAATCAAAAAATTTATTAACAACTCAAACGCAACTTAAACCGAGGAAGTACCTCAGGGAAGTCTAAATGAACTGCTTAATGTGTTTTAGCATCAACCCTCATGGTTTGACATATTTTTTTTTACCTTTGTTCCACAGAAATGAGTCACAGATCTGCTGATTTCTTGAATATTCTGCAGACAGCCAAAGAAACATTACGAAACATCTTGTAAGTCGTAGACCTTTGAATGTGTGTACAGAATAGCATTATTTAATACAATATCATGATATCCAAAATATACAGCAGTGTCTATATCAATATGAATTTTTGGTTTCTTATAACGTTAGCCAAACCAGCTTAAACAATATTTCATCTGACGATCACAAACTCAAAGCCAAGAGAGTTTACAAACAAAATCCAAAAATTTTATGATGAAAGATAAATTTTCCTGGCAACTAAATTAAAATAGTTATCTTGATTTTGCTGGCATCATAAAGATGTGGATTTAATTTTGTTTGTACTGGTTATGACGTTTTTAACTGAAAGTGTTGTTCTTTCGTTTCCTAATCGTTTCCTAATAATCACAAGTAAGAGGAATTATTATAAAATAGAAGAGTAAGTTGGCCTGACGTTTCCATCCTAGCAGGATCTTTTTCAGAGGCTAAATGACAAGTAACAGTAACAGAAGGTACAAAAACACGCACAGAATACAGACAGGTTAATGAGCATGGTGAACACAAAGAGATAAATGTAAGGGGATCAGTAGACAAGGGATGGAGAGAAGAACGAAAGAAACCAACGGGAAGAGGAGAGGTAGGAGGTAAACTGTAGAGGGACAAAGAGAGCATTAAGGGAAGAGGGTAGGAAATGTCAGGCCAACTTACTTTTACACATTCTCTTACACAGGCTCTCTAGTGGATAAGCAGTTTGCTAACAGTTTTATTTTATTTTGAAAATAGTAGAGTAACATGTTTGTAGCCACAAAAATGAGGACTTCCTAAATTGCTCTATGACTTTGTCCTGTAGTTAAACCTACAGGGCTAAGACTAAAGTAAATTTTTTTGAGTCATCCATTTGGCATTCTGTGAAGATTTGCATGCAAAGAATTGCAAACAATGATATCTTTCATCTATAAACAGTAGGTCATTTCGATTAGTAGGAAGGCTGACTTTGTGACATTTCTGTTGCCCTGGTTATCATTGTAAACCATGAAGGTATGCACACATCTCTGATATTGAACAATTTGGATAATAAGGTTTAGCAAAGTACCTGTTGTGCAGAACGAGACTTGTATTGCTCTGTTGAAAATGTTCAACCATTGGGGTGTTGTAATGAGAGTGAAGTTGCCTTACTGATTAACAAGGACAAACTTTTGACACCTTCTATGTAAAATTTTTGGAAGGCCCCCTCCAAATAGATGGTAGTAACTTTTTAAATAGTTGTTGTGAAATGGACTTGTAACTTGTACTCTTATTCTACACAGTTACCTGTACTTCTATTCGGAGCATTTTTGTTGAAATCTACTACATATACTTGTAAAAGATTATATATTTGTACTCACGAATAGAGCCTTGTACTCATACCCATACCAAGGGGGAGTTATTATTATTATTGTACTCTTACTCATGCTGTTATAATCGTACTATATGTCTGTGGTAACATTCGTTTCCATTTTTTCCCTTCATTGTTTTCTTCAGGGATGTCCCATCAAACTACCAAATTCTATTCCTTCAGGGAGGAGGTACTGGCCAGTTCAGTGCCATACCCCTAAATTTAATGACCAAAGGTAAAGCTGATTATATAGTAACCGGAGGTTGGTCTGCAAAAGCTGCTAAGGAAGCTGAAAAGTATGGCAAAGTGAACATGGTTTTAACCAAATTGGACCAGTATAACAGTAAGCTGATTTCCTTTTTTTTTTTTCCTACTCTCTTTTTTCCCCCTTTTTTGTGGTCTAGTGAAGATTATGCCATGACTTTCTAGGATGACAATTTTTTCTTTCGGACAGTGGGAGGATCTAGGTACAGTAGGAAAGAAACTAATACAAGGTACCCGGACTGGTATGACCATACTGAAATATTGATGTTACAAATTTCATCAAGTGAAATGTTAGTAGTACTTGATATTACCAGGCTGTCCAGCAATCTTACCGTTCCTGGTCTTTTTGTTCTCCAATCCTATTTTGAAATTTTGCACATATCACCTGTGTGAGTAGCTAAACTCGACATTGATGAAAGCATTCATGTGGGTGTAAAGCACACAGATCTCTTGGTTAGAATGAAGATGAACCGATTTTGTGTGAGAATACCACATAGCCTAAGCAAAAGTGATGAAGAGTTACAGACCCAAACAAATAAAGCAAATATAAAACTTGCTTACTGAATGCTTCTCTTTTCTCAACATTTTGAAGATTAATTTTGCATATTTTTGTATTCACGGCAATTCAGCCGTAATTGAATTGGTTTCTCTCTATAAAATCTAACTTAATTATTCATAAAAAGGACAAAACAAAAGATAACTTTAAACCTAGTACAAGTTATTATTTTGTAGTCCTCAAGATGTTTAGATTCAGACTGTGTGCTACTCTAACCTTCATACAATTTTATTCCATAACGGCTAAAAACTGTGTCTAGGATTACAGAAGAAATCAAGGTGGGATGAGGATCTTAGAAATTGGTCATATTTTTGATATTTTGATTTCACCTTGATTATGATTTTTTCCTGAGAGTCACTTAGAAAAAGATAACCAAAAGGTGTGAAGAAATTGACAGCTGTGATCATGAAGACACAACTGAGATTGCCTGAACAGATGTTTTGTTAAATACAATTATCAACTTGTAACTACACTAGCTCTGTTCAGTTTTATTCATACTGAAGCCAGTATAATCAAACAAGGTCAAAATTTTGTCCTTAGATTTTGTCGTTTACTGTAGCATAAATGTTGTAATTGGAATATATATATTTTGGTTTGATTTAGCATGCCAGTGCAGTATAGTAGGATTTGTTGTTGTGGGCTTTGCAATTCACAGATGAATCATAAATTTTAATGCTGGTATGGAAATGATATTATTAGTACCATTTTAACAGAGGAATTATTAAACTCCCAAATAATTTGGCTTTTTCATCATATATATATAATTTGAATCTTGACTATTATAAATATCAAAGATTATTATCTTGCTGTGGTATTATTAGAATTGCATAAAAACCTTTATCAATGTCAACTCAAAAAGGCTGCATTAATATACCATATATATGTGCAAGTGCATGTGGTTGCTCATCCGTGCTGTTAACTTTACAATCCCCTTCAGGGGTAAGGTACAGACTACACAAGGCTAGAACAATATGAAAAACTGGTATCCTATGAAATTTTACCAGTACATGATCTATACAACAAGTTATTCTGCAGCAGTTGATGTATGTTATTAAGGTGTCCCTGCATAACACAACTGCTTACTTGACAATATTTAGCAAGGCATTGTACACACTTCATTTGTTCACAGCCAAGACCATATGTAAATGGAGGATTCTTTATATCGTTAAATCATTCTTTGTTTTTTCTTTTCTCTAGGAATACCCACTCAGGATGAATGGAACCTGTCAGATGATGCTGATTATGTTTATTACTGTGCAAATGAAACCGTTTTTGGTCAGTTCTTTTCCCCCTTTCTAGTGACTTCTTTGTCCAACAGTTTACAAACTTTAGATTCAAGTTAACCTCTTTAAGACAATTTTAAAAATACAATTTTAAGTTGATTGAATATTTATGCATAATGAAGCTAAACTTTTCAACAGCTTTTCAACATGTGTGATGTAACATCCGGCAGCTAATTTCAGTGAGCTTTTTTTGTGCCCTTGTTGAGACTTGAAACATGGCAATTATTAAATTTTATTTTAATGATTAAAACCAGTAGATTCAAGGGAAGAAGGGTCTTGTGAATATTTCGTCTGACTATTTCTTCCATTTGAACAAAACAACATGCAATTTTTTTTTTGATTGTTTCCAAACTGAAAGAAAAAGTGCCCACTGCCACAGGTTGCTATTAGCTATCACTACTGAACGAGAAAGCCAGAACAAGAGAATAATTATGTCAATTGGTTTGCCCTTAATTATTAACTTGTTAATTTAAAAGCAGACTTTTAGTGAACCTGCACATTTTGTCATATTCCAACAAAGTTAATACCTGTAGTCTCACTCCCCCTCGTGAATTTGTGCTCGTATTCGTGGAATTTTGGAAATCTAACTACTAATTGTGCAAGATTTCATATTTTGGCTTGGAAAGGGAGATTCTACTTGTGCTGGTACTAATGTTGTTCTTGCACTACATGTTACAAAGCATTATCAAACGTCAGTGATAGTACAGGCAAAGGTCAAGTGCTACAGTACTAGGTAAACGTTGTTTATTAGCGGATAGAATATGTTGACATTTAATGCCACATATTTTCAAGGCTTTTATCTGATCGCATTTCAGGTGTTGAGTTTCCTTGGATACCTGAGGTCAAAGGTGTCCCCATTGTCTGTGATATGTCCTCAAACTTTCTGACAAGAAAGGTTGATGTCTCAAAGGTATAAGCAGTTTGAATTTGTTTAAGGCAAAAGCAGGCTATTGCCAAAAAAAATGGTGCCATGTATGGCAACATCACTATTGCATCATTAAGAACAACAAGGAAGAATAGCAAGGGAAACAATATCGATCATAAATTGCATAACGTGTAATTCTGGGTACAGAGTTTATCACTAAGAGGTCTCCAGAATGATTTGACCATTAATTATCAAGTGCTCTTACTTAGTTGAAAAGACGACAAAAGATTGGTCGTACAATTTCAAATTCAATGAAAATCCAACTTCAAATTTATTTTCTCACAGGTTCACAATTCGGGTGTCTGGTATAAAAAATTAAAAAAAGGTTGTTTATCAAGCTTAGAGATCGCAAGAAACAAAATAAAAGAAGTGGAACAGAAAAGAAAAACAAATTTGCAAAAAAAGGGATAGTTTTGTATACTCACAAGAAATACGGAGGTTTCATACAACAGTTAGATAGTTAAACCTGGTAGTGAGTTTGACTTTATAACCACTCAATCTCAACAAGAACTTCAATGTTTCATACCCCAAGTGGATAGTCACACCTAGTACTAGAAGTGAGTTGATTCTGTAACCACTCAATCTCAGGCATCCCATGTTACAATATGCAGTATTTTCTTTATGGCAAGGTTACTTTCTTTTGATTTCGGAGATATATATCAAAATAAGCAGTTTCAGGAAACACCATAATACCATAAAAACCAAAAAAGTGGGGAAACGTGTGTTTTGATACAATTTTGGACGCAGAACTTTTTAAGTCTGGGTCATTTTCAAAATTGTTACAGCGAGGTTCTATTTGTGTACATTTTCATTTCATTTCAAGATCTTCTCACCTTGTTTGATTGATGAAGTTGGAGAGAGTGGGCTTGGGGGGGGGGAGGGGGTGTGGGAGAGTATTTCTTTCAAAATTGATTGTTGCTATGGGGATTTTAGGCCTTTCATGTGCTCTTCCTTAAAGTCACGTCGTCAACCTCGTAAACATACAATCTCTCTGCAGTATGGTGTCATATTTGCTGGTGCACAGAAGAATGTGGGATGTGCAGGTGTCACTGTGGTTATCATTAGAGATGATCTCCTTGGTAAAGCCAAGAAAGAATGTCCTAGTATCCTGGATTTTACAGTTCAAGCCAAGCAGAATTCCATGTACAACACACCACCATGTTACAGGTATATATTGTCTGTTAATATTAAAAACGCTGAAGTATATGTCGTGTAAACCACAGGAGCCTATCTATGTTTCTCATGACACCTTTACAGAGTCCACAGAAAATCACTCAGATTATGTGTCGGTATCCACTGAAAGCTGAAATTTTCCATGTTTTAGCCAACAGTATTTGCGATTACTACTCTTTTAAGAAAAAACATGAAAGTGAACGCTAAGCATTCAGGTAGTATTGTTTTTAGACTTGCTTCAGTCGTCAATTTGCATGTGATGGACTATCGCATGGGTAACTCCCAGATAAACAATTTTGTTACCTATCAAAAGAATAGAAATGGAATAAGAGAAAACCATTAAAACATTCAATCATTACTTTCTAGCGAACAATACTGGTTTAGCTGTCAGTGTGGTGAAATGAGGTACAAGGTCCTACTACCAAACACATTATAGGGCATTTATTTACCTTATAATCAGACCTCTTACAATTGGGGGCTTTCTAATTTTGGTGTCTATTTTCGTAGAGTAAGTTTTTGTGTCGTTGGCATTGCAATCTGCTGTCGGATAATGATAGTTGCATCCATATCTCTTTAAGATTTTACCCTTGCATTGCCAAATTTGTTACTTAAAGGTAGTCGGTATAGGCCCCAAATTATAGCACGCTATAATTGCTAGAAGTTTTCAAAAAGTACTTTCCTGGAGGTCTTGAATCTCCAAATTGTTCTCAGACATTTTTAAGGAACACACAAGATGACTGAAAGTCCCAGTGATGAAAATTTCCTTGAAGGTTGTAATCAAAACAGATTAAGAAGTTTGACCACAGGTGACCATATTTGAATATCTAGGATATTTGGGGCCCATACAGCATACCTTTAATAATGCAGTAAAGAAGATCTTTCTAGCATTGGACATATTAATGCCATAGTAGCAAGCCGAAATACGGTAATCAGTATTATCGCAAACATCATCAATGCGCATGTAAAATGTTTGCATTGCACCACGGATGAATGAATTCGGTCGTCGTTTGCCCTTAAACTGATTAAAATTTGTCTCTTCAGCATCTACATCCTGGGTTTGAATATGCAGTGGTTACAGTCAGAAGGTGGTGTGGATGCCATGGATAAGAGGAGTAAGGACAAGTCTTCCTGTATCTATAAGATCATCGATGAATCTGATGGATTTTATTCGTAAGTAGCGGAGTTTATTCTCACTTTTCTGTCTTTTGTCTGTCATTCGAAGCGAAGAAATTTCTTAATAATTTGACATAGGATTGCGTCAGCACCTAAAAATGTATATGAAACAAAATCAAGAAAGATGGGAGTTAAATTAATTCTGCCAGGAAGTGTTGCATCTCGATGTTACCCTTTTTGGCTTGGGTGAGAATCATAATGTGAAGTGAAGTATCTGAACGGCATCTGTGTGTCAAACAGATCAATACTCAATGTGTGGTTCCTGAAAGTAAGAATCATTATGTTCCGTATTTGATACCTCGTGAAAAAGGCGCCTCCCTACTAAGATGTAGACAGTGTCCAGGTATTTAGTTCCTGGCAAAATAGAAGCATATGGATATTATCATTGTGAATTACTTTAATACCATCAAATCAAGGGAGGGGGGGCGGGGAGGAAACTCTTTCTCAGGTTGTAACTTGTAACCTTTAAAGATAAAGCTTTAGGGTAATCCTTTTTAAAACAAAGTTAACTCTGGCAGGATCTTTTTACACTAACATTGTATGTGTATTATTTTGTTATTCAAAGCTCTTCCAGGATCAGATAAGCTCTTACCATATTTTCTATTTTTACAGTTGTCCAGTTGAAAATCATGTTCGCAGTAGAATGAATATTCCATTCAGGATTGGTAGTGCCAAGGGTAACGAGGGATTGGAAAAGCAGTTCTTGCAGGAAGCTGAGGCTAAGGGAATGATCTCTTTGAAAGGACACAGGTAGGTTTAATCATGAAAGTACAGTCTTATCTTTGAATGTAATATACCTTGTTGCTAATCGTAGACTTTTCATGATTGTGCCCATTACAAGATCCCTCCTCCAAAGCTAACATTGTTACGGAACCATGTCAAAATTAATTAATTAATTAATTAATTAAAAAAATGTCAAATCAAAATTAGGACACTGAGTGGGGCTGCAGCATCCTTCAGCCAGGCTGCATAGAACATAACCTTTTGTGTCCTGCAGTTTCAAACAATACATGAGGTCTGCATAGCTAATCCCTATTGTTTGATATTGGTTCATACTAGCTAAGCAGGATTTTGCAGCTGCTTCATGTAACTAGTGGCAATGCCAGCACTGTATGCTGACGTTGTTTTATTTTTTTTCATTCAAAGGTCTGCCGGTGGGTTGCGGGTTTCTCTGTACAATGCCATGTCGCTGCAAGAGACCAAACTTTTAGGGGAGTTAATGACGGATTTCAAGGAGAAGTATGGGAAGCAGTAATTTTGCTCCGACCATCTCCTAAAGAGCATCATGTCCTCCAAGCATCTTCCTATGGTCCTCGGATTTTTCACCCCAGACGGTTAAAAGGTCATCTTTCATATGTCAAAATGTCCAAAGGAGGTAGAAGATTAGAAAGGTGCATGTAATCAGGTTTTGTGCGTGCAAGCAATAACTTCTGGGTAACAAGTTCCTGGAAAAATGTTAAAGTGATCGTCTGTAATTTTCTTGCAATGTGTAAGTGGTATTATTCTTTTTAATGTTAAAGATAGTTTTTGTTATAAAGAAATTCGTATCAGCTGAATTAGGTGACAGAGGAGCATTCCTTACAATCTGTAATATTAAGCCAAGCTCATGGAGAAAATCTTAATGGAGCTTCTGATTGCCCATTTTATTGAGCTAAAAAAATTAGGCTTACCATTTTCTTCCGCTTTGATGGACATATAGTAGTTAAAGGATTGGAGTTTGCATGTAAACTGAATGACATTTTGCCTGTGTGTTATAAAGTACTTGTTAGTAAAGTAAAGTTATGAACACAGGTTTAAATTTCTTTTAATATCACCGTTGGGGTATTCTATAATTAAAAACAATTAAAAAAAGCGTGTTTTCAATAATAACGACTGAAATTTTCGGCAATGATGACATTCCCTGGAGTTGTACATCATGGAACCTTAATTTTTTTGTAATATTTTATAACTATGTAGTAGAAGAGAAGTTTACATCGGCAAAACTAAAAGAGAGTGCCTTAAATAAATTCTGATCTTATAATGATGTCTATATGCAAGTGACCAGTAACTGGCAGGTTAGATCCGCAATTTGATGTCGCAAACCGCAACTCTAGTTAAATTCCAGCATACTTGCTAAAATCAAGTTTGAACTATCACAAATACGTTACTATATTGAGTTTGATTTATTTTGACATGGCGGCCTGTAAGATATTACCGTACTCGGCCATTAAAAGCAAAGATAATGTGCAACAGGTTCTGAACCAAATAGTTCTTAAGTGGACATAAATTCAATTAGTAATTTGTGGGACACATAATTGTCTTCACCAGTAATGACAGGTAGCCGCCTCCATTAAAAGAGCAAGAGAGTGGTTATGACCACACAGATCTGCTTAGTTGCAGAGGTAGCCAACTCTATTATTATAGGTATGGTCAAAGGTACAATCCAATACAGAATAACAGCTTTAAAGCAATACAATTGCAACACTTGCGAGATAAACTAAAGAGAGCGTTCCATATATTTCATGTAGTTATTGCATGTTTGACTTGCCTTTACAGCAATAAATGTTACTGTCGGAGTATAATTTCGTGTACAAATTTTTTTGGCAACAGTTTTGAACAGTCTGAAGTTGTCTCTTATAATTTACTATGGTCCTTGTGTATAACACTGCTACGCATCTGTGCACGTGTGCAGCTGTTTGACCATGATGGGTATCATTGGGGATGTGATAACGCATAAATTATTCCTGTTGTAGAAATGTTATGTCATCTGTTTTACTGCTAGTTTAAGAAAATCTGTACTGAGGAAACTTACACGCATTCTTTCAAAACGATAAAAGAAATATTAACCTTTTAAATACAAGAACAAGAACTAAAATTGTGTATAACTTTGTCTTTGTCGTGAGAGCTTAAGGTAAAAGTGGGTTCCTTTCAGGACTGTTAATTAGAGAATGCTAATCGGGACCTATGTTGTAAAGCAACATCCCTTTTTGTTCAACAGAAGATACTGGTAGGAATATAATAATTAATCCAAAATTTATTTTACAATACCTTTTTTTTTAGCATTCCTTGTATGAAATTGTATAAAGTATAAAAGTATATGTGAGATCACTTTGCAACTGAGTTTTGAACATTGTTTAACATAACAAATACATCACATTTTACTTATGACGCCAATTTCCATTTTCCCAGCAGCTGGAAGTTTGTTTAATAATTGCTAGTATGTACCGCATGAACAAAATGCCTTAATGCAGCTTTTTGCCTCGATTTTGGTGAATGTTTTGTTTATCATCATGATTAGTAAATTTTTATCTATTAAAAGTAGTTTTCCTTTTTGAATGTCTTTAAAGTAGGGTGAAGAGGTGTTTGGGTGATAAGAATTTTTGGTTGGTGCATAGATCTTACAGGAAAAGCTCAATTTGACCGTATGCAATCGTTATGTGCATAGCACTTGGTGGCTTCGGTAAAATTTCGGTAAAATTAGTTTTTCTTTTTGAATGTCTTTAAAGTAGGGTGAAGAGGTGTTTGGGTGATAAGGTGGGTGATATGGTTGGTGCATAGATCTTACAGGAAAAACTCAATTTGACCATGTGCAATCGTTCTGTGCATAGCACTTGGTGGCTTCGGTAGAATTTCAGGAAAGCAGTTCATGCAATTGGGGATCTTCAGCCACGCCCTTAATCAACAGAGGGGTGGTGTCTTATCGGTCTTTACTAGTTCCGAAAAGCTTGACAATCTGCAGTCTCTGAAATCATGTAAAATTCCTTTGAAGGATCTCTGGGCAAAGTTGCTTTTAATGTTTTGTGTATGGCATACATCATAGTGTAAATTATGATTATGTTGTGTTAATGTTGATGTAACATGATATTGTAATAATTATTCATGATTATACCAGTCAGGTTATATATGTTAATGTTGTGTATGTAATAAATTTTTTTAATAATTCATCATGATTTGTAGGTTGTGTTAAATGTTGTGGATGTAACATAACATAATATCTCGTCATGATTACATTCCAGTCGGGTTGTGTTAAGTTGTGATGTAACATGACATTGTCATAAAATATGAGTCAGGTTGTGTTAAAATGTGCAGGGCACTAGGTTTTTTTTAATGAAAGACACGTCCATAATTTGCTTCTTTCAGATTCCAACATGATGGTGTACATAGCACCAGACTTGTAGATCAAAATTGTGTAGATCCAAATTACTAACATGAATACAAAAATTTGGGAGAGCACATCCTCACCAAATTTATTGTCTCTCTCTGTAAAAAGTACACCTGAAATTGATTTACTGTTCCTCTCGGTTAAAATTGTGCAGGTAAAGAGAATATGCCGTTCCTGTGTGGATCCCCAAAACATGTATGAATTCTGTTGATTCTGCAGTTATTTGAACCAATTATGGAAAAGGTTTCAAAAGCATTCCAATTTCTTAGCTCCTCTGTGTATTCAGTCACTATTTTAGTCACTTTTTCCCACTTAGACAATTATTTCCAGGGAAACATATTTCTAAATCCTTTACTGATTGTAAATGAGATAAGTGACATGAAGTTTAACATATCTATTTATTGTCTATTCTACAAATGAAATGATAGAAAGGCACATGATGATGTTCAGTAATAGAGGAATAATTATAATTATTGAGTATTTTTCATGCAAATAAGACTTTCTGTGTAAATCTAAAGCACTCTCTGACTTCTCTTTTTTTCTGGAGTATATAAAGTTTCCATCCAGTGAACAGTTTCCTATTTAGTGTACATTGATGTCATGCTTCAAAGCACTTGTCCTGACAGTAGGAGCACTACACATACCTTGTTTCACCAGGGGTTAGGAGCCTGGGGCATGCCCCACCCCCACTTTTTGCCAAAATAGCAAATGTGCCCTACTGGCAAATAAAATGTGCCCCTTTGATGAAGAACTGTCTTTTGGATATCTTAAGCCTTTGTTTATTTTTAATATTTTATTTGAATTATTCACGTGCACCATAATAGTATTGATAGCATACTAACACATACATATTTTCACTTAATAAGTGATATGGCCGGTGTGTATCGGTTTATAGCATAACAAGTGGTGGTTGTGGAATGAGAAAGTGCCCCTCTGATGTTGTGCCCCCCCACTTTGTGGAAGCTTCCTACCCCCCTGCCTGTTACTATCAGATAAGGTGAGGAAGGGTCCATACATGTCATGATAAGGGTTACCATATGTCCCAATTAATCCGGATTGTCCTGTTTTGGCATCAAATAATTATACTATCCAGCCGGCACACTAAGTTGTTCCGAATTTCATTCAAACACGATACGCAAACTAAAACAGTAAAAAAGGAGTACATGTCACTATAAGGTACTATTTTGGAAGTAAGATGTAATCGTTTTCAAAACATGATTAATGGAAGCATATTAGATTGGCCAGAAAACTTGTACCTTGTGTGCTCACAGAGTTTACAATACTTAGTTGCAAGCAGCTACTAACACTAATGAACACTCGTGTTAATGTAGCTATTCTCTGATTTTAGTTCTTTGGTTATGTTTGGTATAACCTTATTTAAACAGCTTAACAAAGCATGCAGTGTCCCACTTTTAAAGCCAAAAAATATGCAAACTCACATGATAGTACTGTATGGTTGTGGTCATGGCAAATTCTCCTGACTGGCTGAATACTTATGCTTAAAATACTTTGAATATGCATAGAAAACACCAGCACAACAAGAATCTGTGAATTAAAGCATGCTGTGTATAGATTTGACTCAGTTCATTACATCCCTGTTTACTATTGTACCAGGTGTTCTTTATTAATGTCTTAAATACATATTTAATTCTCTTATTGACATACACTAACAATTAACAAAGATTGAATAATTTAGGCATAGCAATAATTCTGTAATTCATATACATAATAATTCATAAACTAGATATGTTGAAGAACTTCCTTTTGAAGTGATCTTCCAGTAACAACTAGCAGAAATAGAGGTGAAATACTTGTCATATTTTCAATTCACTTAACTCACATCCCTCCCGGAAATTCCTAAGCAGTGTTGTAGCCACGCCGGTCGGGCGTAACCGCCACTAGTGCTTGCCGACCGGCACTCAGAGTAAATCAGCATCCTACCGACCGCCACTCAAGCTTCCTAACGACCGTCACAAAAATCAGTGAATCTTGTATTAAATGAAATCAAAATACACTGAAAATTACTCAAAAAGTAAGTTGCCAAGAACAAGATTTTTTTTATTGCAAACACCTGCACAGGTGTTGTGGATCAAGCGATACAATCCAGCACTGAATCATACAAAACGGTATACAGAATTTGTGAAATGCAAAATCATATTTATTAAGCCTTTCCTCGTACAATACAAATTAAAATGATAATTAATATGTAATTGTGACTTGTGAGGGCTTTACTAGGCGTGGGTTTTTTCGTTCAGTTATGCCGGTGGGCGTAGGGTGTTACGTTCAGTGATGTCGGTGGGGCGTAGGGTGTATTGAAAAACATACCTAATTTTAGCTATTCACAAAGAATGTCAGGTGAAAAATAGGGGTAGAATAGAGCCACCTAAAGCCATTGAAATCAACTAAAACCCTGTAGCTTCGGGGGGCTTCGCCCCTCTAAAACCCTGTAGCTTCGGGGGCTTCGCCCCTCGAACCCCACCAAGAGCCCCTGGACCTCACGCAGAGGAGGGCTCGCTATGCTCGCGGGCTGGCTTCGCTCCCCATCGTCAGACAAATTAACCACCACTCTCTTCAAATTAGCCAGCACTCACTTTCTCCTGGCTACAACACTGTTCCTAAGTCTGCAAAAAATTAGTCTTTTAAAAAACACCATAACCACTCTGTTCTTAGATATGAAAATGATTGTCATCTTTTCGAAAGCCAACACATTTTATGAGCCTTTTTTCTTCTTTTTTTTGCTTCTAAAAACATTCATGAAGAACTGAGTGTCACCCAGTTGTGACAATTTTCTATAAACTGCTTTCATGCCTCACTTCAAAGCACTTGAATTGCCAGTATGAGTAGAACAAATATCGCATCCCCACCAGATCAATGTCACAAACTTCATACTGTCAGTAGGAGTGCTTTAAAGCTTGATATGAGAGGACAGTATACAGTGGTATTAGCATTAGAAAATTCTCAAAACTGGGTCTGTGGCATAGATCCTAAATGACATATATCACAATTTCACTGTAAAAATAAGTAACATGTTTTGCAGAATCCTATTAAGGTACTGATTTTATCAGTGAATTGTTCGATTGCTTTAAAAAAAATAGACAAGTTCTCCAAACTTCCTTACTTGAAGAGTTTCTGGATATATCATTGCACACACGTTCATTTGAAATGCACCTCCTACTTTTCTTCGAGATATACCAATGAACTTCATCAATATGACATTTAGCTAATAAATGCCCTTTTGCTGGTCAGTGAAGTAAGACATTCTTCTTACATACAACTTTAAACAATATCAATTAAATCTCATCCCTTTGAATTTTTCAACTGGGGTGCTACACTCAGGATTCCACAATATAAATATTTCTCTTATTGAATAATTTGTCAAGTTCCTTCTCCAAGTTTTCGTTGGTATTTCTCAAGCCCTTCACCACCTGACTAGCCCATTGAAAGTATTCCTGAACTCTCGTTTCCGTCCATCCCTGAGGTGTGCATTTCTCTAAATCTCGGAGATTGTAAAGCTTGTCCGCAAGCTTCACCAGCTTTGCCTCTCTGCTCTTGTGAGGAGCGTGTTCGATCTGCAGTCGTTTCCTCTCCATCTTTGGTAAGGACTTGTCGTCTGTTACTTCTGCCACGATGTCACAAACTGCTTTGCCAAACTCTTTCTCTAATTCTTCAAAGGAGGTCTCGGTGTCTTCCACTGTATCATGAAGTAGAGCAGCCTAGATGGAATAACAATGAAAATCATTGCACTAAATCTAAGTCATGAACTACTCAAACATAAGAACAAGCAGCCAAGGCAAAAGCTTGCACTTATAGCCAACGACCACCACATCATGATTCTAACTGTACATGTCTGTGCACGGTGGTTCCTGGTTAGATGAGATTATGTTATCACATTTTTTCACAATGTGGCATACAACTCACTGGGTGTGGGGAAGGGGAGGGGGGAGGTTATAGGGAAAGAAAACAGAGCCCTTACACCATTGTGCACTTGACTTCTCTTTGCCAGAATTTTGCCAGAAATTTGCTTGACTTAATAGTGACTGTTAAAGGGGATAGAACATCCATGATTTTCAACTCTGAATGTTTAAAAAATATTTATAGCCATAAGACAAAGCACAAGTACTACATTTACCTGCAGTACAATTGGATCGGATATTCCACCTTCAGCGGTCAATATTCTTGCAACACCTGTAGAGGGAAATATGGAAATTAATATGAACATTAGCTACAATTTCTCTTCTAAAAATTGACAAAATGAGCAACAATGTCTACAACGAATAAGCATTACATATTTGGCACAGTGGCAATTATCAGTCTCCTTTTAAATAAGTGGAAACATAAAAATGATACGTAGTTACTGTATTTTTTAACTCTTTGGAAAAGAGAAGATGCTTGGGTGAGATGGTGACTTTTCAAGACATGGTGAAAATGTCAAGCACTAAGTCATAATGACTTCATAAAAATAATGGTAATCATGCTGCCGATGAGCTACTAGAGAGACTGGAGTTACAATTACCACAAAATTGAATCTTTATTAGCTTTAATTTACAGTATACAAATAATGAATGGTTATGAGTGCAATAGTGCAAATATTTCATGAGTTGAAAGATG
>KN885658.1:33013-56120 GCA_000934455.1 Apostichopus parvimensis | reverse complement strand
GGCTGGTAGGGCAAGAAAATGATCAGGTTGTCAGTTGAATTTGAACATAATAAATCAAAATGTCAGAGAGAGCTGTTAAGTTTCTTGGTTTTCATGTTATCATGAAATTAATGTGAATTCTTTTAGAAATTTGATCACCAATTAAGCAACTTCATTTTACAGTTTTCATCAGCTAAAAATATAACTTCAATCCATGCAGCTGTAATTTTTTTTTTCCTTTTTTTTTTCTTTTTTCTTTTCCCCAAATTTTGATACAAAACAATTTCAGAACAATACTACATAAGTGTCTCCTTTTTATTTTATTTTCTTTCTATAAATTACTACTGGCTTGAAAGGAAATGTAAATTTCCTTTTGCTGAGTGTTTGAATGACAAAAGAAACCCACATTTTTCATTACTAGGTTCTTTGTTTTATTCATCTAGCTATAGTTTCAAAGGATAAAAGTGTCGATACTGGCTTTGAAAGGCAATTAACAGATCTACTCAAGACTGTGAACATGTAAATCATGGCATTAACACAAATCCTAACAACAAAATACCTGAAGGCTGGCAATATACTATGTCTGTCTAAATATGGAAGAAGTGAGCTTAATGAATTACTGACGACATCATCAACTATAATAATGCTACTGTTCCTTAACTAGTCAAGATTACTCAGTGAAACTGTTTAAACCATGGGAGGAGGATGGGAGAGGGGGGAGGGGAGGGGGAAGCTGGCAATATACAATGTCTATCTATACAGAAGAGGTGAGCTAAATGAATTATTGTTGACGTCACAAACTTTAATAATGCTACTGTCCCTAAACTAGCAAGTTTACTCAGTGACACTGCTTAAACAGTGGGAGAAGGATGGGTGAGGGGAGGGGGGTGGGGGAGAGGCTGGCAATATACTATGTCTGTCAATATGGAAGAAGTGAGCTAAATTAACTATTGACGACATCATCAATTATAATAATGCTACTGTATCTAAACAAGTCAAGTTTACTCAGTGACACTGCTTAAACAGTGGGAGGGGGATGGGAGAGGAGTGGGGGGGGCTGGCTATATAATATTTCTGTCTATATGGAAGAAGTGAGCTAAATGAATGCTGATGGTATGATCCACTATAATAATGCTACAGTTCTACAAAAGCAAGGCTAATCAGTGATTGTGCTTAAACAGAGGGAGAAGGGTGGGGGGAGGGGGAAGGGAGGGGGAAGGGGTAAATTTGTCCCTCTAATTATTACTGATACTGCATGAACAATGAAAAGTCAAATTGCTTTATTCAACGTGGGACAGATGAGAAGTATACGGTAAAGGACAAAGCCAGCGAATCCTAACGCTAAACTACTTCCGTATATGCACGATTCACTCCCCAAATCTAAACATTATTGAGTATCACTTTAAATTTATTATCTATACTACGTATAAACACTAATATCCAGCTCTCCACAGCGATAGCCACTGCACATGAGAACAAGAATTAGACGGTGCATCCGTAAACTTGCTCTCTTGGTTCAAATCTCCAGATGTTAAAACTTAAAGCAGGGATAGTGACTGAAACAGCATGGGGGAGGGGGAGGGGAGGGGGGTGGGGGAGGGGAGAACCAATACAAATACAAAGAGTTGTCAACTGTCTGTATTCAATCTGGGACGGATGAGTAATTAACAGAAAGTTCCAACTAGTGATCTACATGACCCAATAGCTTAACTTCTTTCGTGTATGCATGGTTCAGTCACCATTGCTTACAAGAGTGTGACAAAATCCAAACAAACATACTGAATGTGATATCAATATATTATCCACAACGTATAAACAGTACGACTCCAACAGTGCATGAAGTATATACACTAGCTGCACATGAGAACCAGAAAGCCACTGCGTGTCTATGAAAGTTTTTCTTATAGGCTCAAAGACACAAGCAACAAACAGATGTTACATTTGTGAGAATCTGAAGCAACTTTGTGCATTTATTGATCTCCGGGAAGTTTTATCGAACCTAGCTACCAAGTATAATCTAAACCAGGTAAAGATGACCACGGTGAAGCAGGGATGAGCCTGGGGTAAAAAAAAATTACAGAACTTTGCAAAATTGTGGTATAGGCTCCAGTTTGCATATGCTACAGTGTGTTAGGGTAATAGTTTTTGTCCCGAGGTAGAAAAGAAATCACGGATATTCTGCGAATTCGTGGAAAAAGCTCATGCCTGGGTGTAGGGAGTAGAGTGCCTACCCCTCCTACCATCATTGGGTTACCTTTTCAATTCCTCGCCTTGCAAGAAACCAGATTTCTCTTGTGCTAGATTCAAAACTATACTGCTTTCGGAACTGAGGTCTGGTTCTGTTCGCTAATCTTTCGCTACAGTATATTGGGTTTCAAAATATATTGTTATAAATAAAACCTTATTTAGCTGGTCACTGGACTGCACCTTTTAAGGAAATTTATAATGTGGTCAATTTCTCTTGCTGGCCTAGTAGCTACTGGCAGTTTATTTTAATTAGCTATAAAAGATCATAGCTTCATATCAACAACCAACTTTAGTAAAATCTCCATGGATGAGATGATAAACTAATAATATTTTAATCACACATACTGCTGATGTGGAGTGTGCAAAACAACAACAATATTACATCCACTAAAAACTAATTACATAGTGAAATTTAAATTGACAAACATGGCCATTCATTTTCATCATTTATATTTATATTATCATGGTGCTATAGCTTTTATAAATGGATCATATGCCTACCTGGTTACTCAAAGATTGCCTGGAGCCTCTACTACTGATTATTACATCACTGATAAACATATCACTTCGGAATGGTGAAGTACCCGATAACTTCAAGTCTGCGCACATTCGACCTCTTTTGAAGAAGGCAACCCTAGATCAGAATATCCTTCAAAACTACCGCCCTGTCTCAAACCTTAGCTTCTTGTCAAAGGTATTGGAGAAAGTTGTTGCTCGGCGCCTTGATCAGTACATGGACGACAACGAACTTCAAGGAAAACATCAAAGTGTCTATACCAAATTACATTCGACCGAAACAGCCTTAATCAAGGTACAGTTCGACATCATGCATAATATAGATGACGGAAAGGCAGTAGCATTAGTTTTACTGGACTTATCTGCTGCATTTGACACCATCAATCAGTCAATTTTCGATCACTCAAATTCAATTTGTTATAAGCTTAGAGATCAGTATAGTTTATTTTATTGGACCAGTTTTAATTGTTACAATTTTACAAACAACATTCATTTCAAACCTCAAAGCATATATAGATATATATATATATATCTACATACATATATATATATCTACATACATACATATATACTTCTTAGTCAACACATTCACTGCCCTCTCTGTGATCTAAAAGCATTTGGTGCATCACATTACAAGACAGAAACAGTTCGCTTTATGGAGACAAACAATTTGAGCCACAGCCTGAGGGACGTGGTTCAATTCCTCCAAAGAGTAACTTTGGCAGACAATAACATCTGACCATTTAAGGTTTTAAAGCAATTCCAGGGATTTTTAAGTACTCCGTACAATGAGTTAACAAAGGCGCTGACGTCTGCCTTTCAGTTTTGATTAAACACTTCAAATTTACATGTCAAGCCAGCAACTCATCAATTTTCAGAATCTTAACCTCTTTCAAAGAAAACTATTGCCGATCAAATGCTGTTGCATATATCCTTTCAACCTCATTAAGCCGCAAATTTCCTCCAAAATAAATTCGAAAAAAAAATAACTAATGGCCATTCATGACAAATTGGGACAATCTGAGTTTTAGCTGTCTCTGTAAAAACCCCTGCCATTAATCATTTGTGATGGAAGATTTGACTTCCCTTGATCAAAGATTGTCCCCGATAGTAACTTTAATTACAAATGTGACGCCTTCTCTTTGCTAGGCAACCGATCACCGTAGCAACCAAGCTCGGTGTGAATGACACAGATAATGAGGTGTGTCCCTGACTGCAGTCAGTAAAGCTTTCAAATGTTCTCCTTTCAGAAGACTTTCATGGTCAGTTTCATAACACAATTTTGCAACTGCCAAGTATATTATTGGCTAGGCCAGAGCAATAAACCAATGAGCTGATTCCTTTACACTGCAATGCAAATATCCCGCACTGCCGTCTATCCAACAGCAGCAGTTAATACTTTAACCACCATTTTCAAATGGTCATGACAGCATTCACTTTGGGGGGGGGGAATGTTTTTTATGTAAAATTCTTATATTTTGTAGAAAACTAATAACTTAAAGAAACTATGAAACTTGCTCATCAATGAAACTACCATTGCTAGAGTACGATAGCAGGAATGGATGAAACGGGTCATTACTGTTTTACCGTTTGTTAATTTCACGTTATGATAATTTCCCACAGAATCGATCCTAAGCTCCTTCGAGTCGTGTATTCAGTATTGGACAGCTTGTGCTAAATGACCTTACCAAAAGCCACCCTTCCAAAAAGTCAAATTAATTCTCAAGAAGCTAATATAGTATGCAATGATATATGATTCCTCCTCTTGCATGCTCTGAAGGGGGAAAAAAAGAATCCAAAATCCCACCGCTGTCACCGCTTCTTGCTGACCATGCAACAGCAGCAATAAACACACTTTGAGTTCAACATCTATTGAAGCAAATTTATCTATACCAAGTTTACATAAGCCCAGTACATCATGACAAGTAACTAGTGATGTAACAAATTGTATTAATTATACCCTAAATCACTATATCCATTGTACCCTAACATGTTTTGACAAGCACTTCAATTTTTGGCAGACCTTAAAAAAAAACCTTTCACAGCGGAGGGTTACACATCAGAAGATGAGACGTGAAAAAAGATTCTCCCACTTAGAGAAATTGGCAAAAAGAATCAAATGGACAAAGTAACAGTTACAGGGCAAACAAATCACTCAGATAAAAACTGTCACTCAGAACAGATAAATTCTACCTCTTGATCTCGATACTGTTGATTTACCATCACCCGTAACCTTTCTTAAACTTTACAAATTATTAGAAGCGAAGAAATTTGTTTGTCATTCACAAAACGAAGGAATGAAGGTCATTTGCCTAATTTGTATACTAAGGGAGCACTAAGCTCATTAGACTGAAAATTAGCATTAAAGGAGTAAAAAAATTAAAAAAACACACCAACATCATCTTTAGCTTATATGACAGAGATCTTTGTGAAGAACATTTCCCCCCACCCCCCCAAAAAAAAAAACACTAAGAAAAAAATCTTGTTCAGTTTGGAAGATTTTCCTTGCTTTAAAAGTCGTGTCTGGGAGATCTATGTCATTTTGTAAATCTGTGATGTCATAGTGTCACTGTGATGTCATAGTGTCACTGTGATGTCATAGTGTCACTAGGGTCAGAAACATTTTACATACTCATTGCTTTTCTTTTCACATTTTCAAGATGAAATGTTAACAGTCTTGACCCTGAAACCAATGACATCATTAGGTCATGTGACCAGCTGCAATATGTTAAATTCAGAATTTGCAAAGCCCACCTCCATTATAGTAAACAAACATTGTAAAAAAAAAAATACACAAAGAAAAGCATAAAAGTAATTGGAACAAATGTGGCTCGATGATGTCATATTTAGACTTGACCAAGTCTTCAGCCTCGCATGTGAAGAAATATCAAATCTGTGATACCTCCCAAATGGAATATGATATTTATCTGCTATTTGGGGAAGTTATTCATGTCACAAGACTACGTTAAAGTGAAGATAAGATATCTGAAAATGAAACATTAGCAGATAAAGAGAAAAGTGTCCTCTGACAAATTCCACATTTAATATTAATCGCATACAGGTCCCCCAACCCACTAGTTTGAATTCAACCAATCAGAGATGCAGGTTTAGTTATGAGCCGAACGTTGCTAAATATAGATTCAAAACGTCGAGTTGGTAACTTGGTACAACCAGCAACCTCTCCCTGGTACAACTGCCATAGACAATCTACACAAATCAAGCATGGTGTTGTATTACGTATTGGCCAATGACGTTCGTAGCTTTTTAAATATTCATATTATGGGCGAGGTTTATTTGGATTCCAACGGAAAATATCTTGGAGAAAAACAAGTTGAAAGTTGTAAATGTTTTGACTTTTATGCCACCATTTGAAGTAAGATTTGAATAGATAAGCTAGTTATGTATGTCGTTATGGCATCGTGCCGGGAATCAGTGAGGTAGAGAAAAACCATAGAAAAGGACGTATAATGCTGCTTTAACTTCTTACTGCAAATGATAGGATCAATGAAGGCCTTTTTATCTCTGATACGGATGAAGGGTTTGCTATGTTACTTTAGCCATCTGCATGACTTCATCACTAGCATATCTTTATCGCACGTGATGAAGGTTGGGATTTTTTTTTTCTCCTGGAGAGACAAGGAGGCTGCATTTCATCAAACAAAACAGAACTATTATACAGTCCAAATATTCAGAAAGATTAAGGCATCTTCAAGAATTGGTCACTATTATAAGTGAAGGGGCAGTTAATTCTGTACCGCAACACACCAAGACGATAGGGCTGTTTTTGCTTGTTCATTCATATCAAAAAAATTGCCAGCTTACATATATATACAGCTTGTTGACATTTAGAGTCACACTGTTTGCCCGTCTGTTTGAAGAAACGAGCCTTAAAAAAAAAGACAAAATAAAAGAAGCGATATGTAAAAATAACATCACTTACAAGGTTTATCTCGGTAGCCATTCTCCAGAGCCCTAAAGTAATTGATGAATTCTTTGACTGGTAAGCGGAATGTTTCAAAGATGCCAGCGTCCATGAACAGCCTGTAAGCAACCTGTCATGACGACGAGAGATTTATACAAGAAAAGAGAAAAAAAACAGAGTGAGAGGAGAGAGATAAACGAGGAACATAATCATCAGATAAAATTATCACATACATCTTAGACTTAAAAATAAATCTTACAGGCTACCCTCCGAGGAGACAGACCGACAGCGTAACTTAAAAAGTCTAAAAAACAAAACAAGAGAAGACCAAAATAAAAATAGACAAAAATGGAAAAAATGAGAGCGAATAAAAAAGTGGGGGAAAAACTTCAGGGATGTTTTGGTTAGAAATAATTCATAGCAGGTGTTTACGAATACTGAGAAATCTTCCCTGGGCTGAAATGATAATTTTTTTTTTCTCTCTCTCTCTCTGTCTCTATCTTATTCTGATTCTTATCCAGTTTGGAGAAAGCTTTACTTAACATAAAAGAAGAGCATGTGTCTGCAATGATAGGGTCACAGACCATCCAAAAATAAAGAGTTCATTAACATCACCAAGGTAAGTTTTATTCCAGCTTCTATAATCATAAACGCTGTAAGGCATCAAACAGCGGTTAAAAGTGTATGTAAATGACATTCTTATTTTCAACTTTTTTTTTCACAAAGTAAACTTTCAGGAATGTGCAGCCAGTTCTCTTCAAAGTGCAGATAGTAACAGAGGGCACAGAGGGAAGATTTCACTTTTCGACTTGAAAACAAAAAAAATGTCTTGGTGTCCCTCGATGACAATGCAGACTAACTGAACTGGATTCGTTGCAGACTGATATCTGTTTCTGCCATCTCTTTCAAATTCTACATTGTAGGTCTAGCTGGGCATAAAACACAGACCAAAATCATGGTTGGAAAATGGGAATGGATGGATTGCATTTGTTGCAGACTGATATCTGGTCTCCCATCTGTGTCACCTGTACAGGTCAAGCTGAGCTTGAGGGCAGATAACAGAGGGAATGGATGGATTGGATTCATGTCAGACTAATATCTGGTCTCACATCTCTGTCACCTGTACAGGTCAAGCTGAGCATGATAGAGACCAACATAGAGGGTGGATTACAGAGGGAATGAATAGATGGACTGGATTAATGTCAGACTGATATATGGCCTGCCATTTCTTTTCCAACATTCTATAGGTCTGTGTTGAAAATGATTTCATCAGTGTTATTTGCGCAATTTGGCTTTTCCTTCATTCATAAATGTGTGGCTGCTTAGTGTTGTCAAATTAATTGCGTTCCAGGCTGAGAGGACGGACAGTGAGAATTGCAGACTGACACCTGGTCTACATATATCTTGATCAGTGTATACAAATCAAGCACTGAATTCATTGCAGACTGACACCTGGTCTCACATCTCTTGATCAATCATCAGTATAATTCATTGCAGACTGACACCTGGTCTCACATCTCTTGATCAATCATGTGTAATTCATTGTAGACTGACACCTGGTCTCACATCTCTTGATCAATCATCAGTGTAATTCATTGTAGACTGACACCTGGTCTCACATCTCTTGATCAATCATCAGTGTAATTCATTGTAGACTGACACCTGGTCTCATATTCTCTTGATCAATCATCAGTGTAATTCATTGTAGACTGACACCTGGTCTCACATCTCTTGATCAATCATCAGTGTAATTCATTGTAGACTGACACCTGGTCTCATATTCTCTTGATCAATCATCAGTGTAAGTCATTGCAGACTGACACCTGGTCTCATATCTCTTGATCAATCAGTAATTCACTGCAGACTGACACCTAGTCTCACATCTCTTGATCAATCAGTAATTCATTGCAGACTGACACCTGGTCTCACATCTCTTGATCAATCAGTAATTCATTGCAGACTGACACCTGGTAACACCAGGGAGTTGTTATGGAACATAACTCCCTGGTAACACATATCTTGATCGGTATATACAAATCAAGTACTGAATTCATTGTAGACTGACACCTGGTCTCACATCTCTTGATCAGCATATATACAAACAAGTACCCTTGTTTGTAAATAATATCGACATGGTGCAGTATAGTTGATTCAAGCAATAGTGGTAACAAACAGCATTGACTGCTGTGTACATATGGGATCTGTTCGTTAAAGTCATATACTGTACATACGATGTTATTACACACTAACCTACTGTACTTCTATTCTGATAAAACTATTCATTCATCAACTGAGATGCATTGTACCACCGATAAATTGAATATTGATTTTGAGCACAAGGAGTAGTAATTTTACAAACCTCAAAAAAAAAAACCAAACAACATACATTTTATTCAAACCACATTGGGAGGAATCTGTCTGGCATTATTATTACTATTATTATTAATTTTTGTTAAAATTATTATTATTATTATTATTATTTATTTTAGTCATGCCTTGCATTGCCACGGAAAATGGGAATGGATGGATTGGATTCATGTCAGACTAATATCTGGTCTCACATCTCTGTCACCTGTACAGGTCAAGCTGAGCATGATAGAGACCAACATAATCAATATTCCACAGTGCAGTGCAATAATAATAATAATAATAATAATAATAACTGAGATACACATGAAAAAGCCATGAACGACACTGAATGTACTTTTACATGTGAGTGTACCAGGCCGCCTGCAGTGAAATGAACTTCACTTGTTGCTTCGTTAGGAATTATTCTAGTCACTGTCCTCGGGGCTTCTTCTTATTAAACACTGTATTAAAACGGTGACCAAATCAGGTCTAGCAATGCCCACAAAGGACCTAGGGAATTAGTGATAGCCTGGAATAATTGCAGACTTTTATCTGCAGGTCTTGTCTGTTTCAGACTATGGTACCAATCGCTACAAGGTTCTTCTTCAAAATTTAAATCAACCAGAATGCAAAATGCATTGAGGTTTCGATGACTTCAATGCACTAGACTTCTGCTAGTTAGTATAACCAGAACTAGCTGTTACAATAACACTATGGCATGATAAACACAGGTCAGTCTACTGTACGTGGCTACACACACCTCCATCAAAAACAATAGGGGTTTTGTACTCAATGTTATGAATCCACACACCAAGTATTAGAGGTATCCACGATTTCCATCGTTACATATCACGTAAAAGGTTTTTCAGAGTTTGACCTCTGGTGACCTATAGGAGATTTGACCTCACAAGCAATAGGATTCTTGTACTCAATATGGCAAATCCATATACCATTGATGAAAAGTATCCATGATTTCTACCATGAGAAAACATGTTGTGAAGGTTTTCAGGCCTTGACAAATATTTTTGAAAGTACTCGCTATTTGGCGACCGTGACTAAAAACCAAAAATTGAAGATGAAACAGGCTGTAAACAGGGGTGAGGATTTGTAAGGAGGTCCAGTGTGTGGGCTGGCAAGAATAATTGTCTGGTTGTGTGTCAGAGTATGTTACAGGGTACCTCACAGCTCTCCTTCCACAAACCTAAGATAAAATTCGCTCACAGCAGACTAGTCTGTGGTGTCTACGTGTTTGTCTAAATATATCAGCAGTAAAGCTCTTATTATTCTTCTACTCTTCGTCAATATTACCAAATATAAAGATTATATAGTCAAACAATTCTTTTTGTTTTTTTTGCTTTTTCTTTACCAAACGGGTATAACTACCAACTGATTAGTGAACTAACCCAGATTCTAAAAAGACAAAACTTGTGGCCCAGACACTGTAGAGTACGAACGTCACATGCAACAAGAAAATCCAAATCTTTTCAAATATTTTCTTTAGTATGCAATTTGAAAACTGTCTGGAAAAGCATAAACTATATATATATGCATGTTCTGACCGCGTCTCCATGGCAACATTATATCAATATCACAAAACATGAACTTTCTCTTTAAAATCATAACAGTGTCATTCATTTTTTTTTCATATGATTCTGATCAATTTCACTTTCCTGTAATACCACACCTTGTTATAGGGGAAATCCCTCTCTTTTAATGATATTGTGTAAACTAAGAGTACGCCGTCCTATTATATTCTCCAGAAAAAGCTTCCTCTGAGGTTTCAGTATCGGTCGAAAGAGAAAGATCTCATGTAACCTATTGTTTCTCGATGTTTTAAAGATCACTATCACAGGATTATCATATGCTTCATTAGTCTTCTCTCTGTCTATCACCTGTCTGAAGCTCTTTCATGAATATGCAAAGGGTGATGCTCAAGGGCGCCTGTATAAATTCTTAACATTTTTTCCGTGTAAAGTATTACAATCCTTTGTTTTATCTTATTAAGGAAAGACAAAGTCAAAGCGCATCTGCAGTTTCTGTGATATGTTTTTTTGTGCCCCAATGCAGAGGGGGTAGGGGCAGGGGGATTTGTTGCTCCCACTCCCTTCCCTACAATCGTGATGGGTACGTTCATAGTGAACATGTAGTGAACGTGTGTTGTTCGCCAATAGGTAGGAAACATACTGCACGTACCTTCCTCAACTAGTATAGAAAACAGATACATTTTCCAATGGATAATTATTAAATAATACAGTAGCTTCCCAATTGGTAATGAAGATAAGCTGCTTGATTCTCTCTTTGCAAACTGTAATTGTTTTAAAAATTAGTTAAAAAGAGTTAATTGCCCCGAGTTGGAATCTTCACTTATGACAGCTTGCAACAATTACTAATTACATAACAGAGTCACAGACATCTGTCACACTTGAGATATGACCGGTCATCTCTCTCTGAAAACTCCATCATTATTCATCTTGAAAGATCATCGATAGTTGACAAGATTGCCACAAGTACTTACATTGCTTAGTATGTTATCTCCGGCGACCAGGGACAGCTCGAATATGGGGAAATCCCACTCGTCCAGACCAGCCAGTAACTCCTGACACTCCGGTAGTGTTGGGTCCCAATCTTCAGGCAGTGGCTCATCCAAGCCTGCATCAGTCTGTTCACAACAAAGAGACGCAAATGTTCAGGTGTATATGTAATCAAATACTTTGCAAGATTCCAACAGTGCAGGTGTACACACGTCCTTGACCTGGGTCAATCAAGCAACACAAAAACAAGTAGGTACGGAATGTACTTGAACATGCCTAGCTGTGTGTATTACTATTATAGTTGTACAGACTGTGCTGTGTGTAGCTGTCACTCTTGCACATGCCTAGCTGTGTGTAATACTATTACACTTGTACATACTGTGCTGTGTGTAGCTGTTACTCTTGCACATGCCTAGCTGTGTGTTACTATTACACTTGTACACACTGTGCTGTGTGTAGCTGTCACTCTTGCACATATGCCTAGCTGTGTTTATCACTATTACACTTGTACATACTGTGCTGTGTGTAGCTGTCACTCTTGCACATGCCGAGCGGTGTGTATTACTATTACACTTGTACACACTGTGCTGTGTGAAGCTGTCACTCTTGCACATATGCCTAGCTGTGTGTATTACTATTACAGGTACATGCTGTACTGTGTGTAGCTGTCACTCTTGCACATATGCCTGTGTGCATTACTATTACACATGTACATACTGTAATGTGTGTAGCTGTCACTTTTACACATGCCTAGCTGTGTGTATTACTATTACACTTGTACATACTGTGCTGTGTGTAGCTGTCACTCTTGCACATACCAAGCTTTGTGTAACGATTACAATTGCACATTTCATTTCCTATTCTTTCCCAAAAGTAAGAAACACTTTTAAAGTGAAGGCAAGGAACTACTTGTATGTTTGATACCACTGTTGAAGCACATGTATGGTTGTAACTTTTTATTCATAAAAACATTTAAAAAAATTATTCTGTGAAGATTCAATGTTTAATGGGATTATCACAGCCAGCAAAAATCTCTGACTTCAACACAGAATTGTGTATGCTGAAAGCATCGTTTTGTGTAACGTCAATGGGTCAGTTACCATTGCCGTAGTACTATCATCGATCCCCACATTTCCAACAGTATATAACTTAAATACTGCCCTCTACTTAAAAAAGAACAAAAACCTCTGGATGGTCAGCCATGGTGTATCATCGCATTTAAAGTTAATAAGAGACTGTTTCATATTTTAATAATAAACTTATCAAATAACTATATTGCAGCTAATATTTCCAAGGGAATATGTTAATAAAAACTGTATAGTGTTTAGTACAAAAACAAAGGCAATCAACTTGTTGTATGAGATGTATGACCATTTTCACAATAATGAGACTCTAATTTGGGCGATTATTCCCGAAAGAAAGATCCTTCTCGTAAAATCTTTCTACCCACCTCATCATCATGCTCCAGATCTCCAGTGTCACTGCCGTTAAGCCTGCCTCCGTTATCGTCGATGATCGTTACATTCTCGCTGATCGTGACGCTGTTTCTCTTTTTCACCGTCGGGTGAGCGGGCGCCGTCGTCTCCATCGCCGGTGCCTCGCCCTCCGTCTCTTTGGCTGCTTGCTCATCATCTTCGTCTTCTTCTGATTTGGCTGAGTTGTTCACTATCGTCAACGTGATGGACTTCCGAGGATCCAGCAGGCTGGTCTCTCCGCTGCTCCGCCTCTCGTCGAAGGTCGGTATCTCCAATCTCGGGGACAGTCCCTCCATGGCGTCGTCCGACGCGCTCCCGCTGCTGAAGGAGGAGCGGCCAAACTTGGAGAAAGAAGAGGTTAATTGCACTGGACTGGTCGAGCGGGGGCTGTGAGCTCCGGTCCCGACGGAGAGGGATCGGTATTTAGCGTTGCTGTCCGACTTTGGCGATGTCGTCATCAGCGAGGGACTGGTGCTCCGGCTGTCGCCCGGGACGGGGGAGGTACTGTCCCGTGAATGTCGGAAACTGGAGCTCCTCGTCCGTAGCGGTTGGGGTTCTAGAGTAGGCATACCTGAAGGTGAGAATATCAAAATATCCTTGATCGGGAATGCACTTAACCGATGACACTTAAAAGACATGACCATATAAAATAATCAAATTTATCCTTCTTACAGTTCCCATATCCTACAGAGCGTTACAGTTTACTATACATGTCCTTTGTACATGATGTATCAGAATATGTTAATTTGTTCATGTTAATATCTATATGTAATATATTGCAGAGACAGGTAATAGTTTATTCTGTCTGTTGATGCAGGCTTATTTCCCTTTATCACCTTTCCTTATCCCTTTGGGGAATTTTTTTCTGGGGGGGGGGACTGTTTTTTTAGAAGTTTTGTGTTTTATTCCTTGATTTATTTTTGTTTCTTTCTAGTGATTATAAATTACTGAATAAATAAGAAAACAGAAATACAGAATGCAATATATATTGTAGAGACAGGGTGACAGTTTATTTTTGTCACATCTGAAATGCTTTTATCTCAATAGCCATGCAGGGTATCATATTGCCCACAGGAGGGCAGCAGACTTGAAGTGGCATTAGCCATGTGGGAGATCACAGCTGAGAGGTGATACGATAGTTCTACACAAGGTACAATGAGAGTGCAGTAGTTGGAAGAAGACAGGTAAGTGAGGAGTGATGAATATTCAAAGGATGCATTTGCCTCGCCATCCTTACAAAATCCAGATGAGGGCCACTTACCTGTTGCAGACGTAGTTGTCGTCCAGGTCGAGGACATCCGACGTATTAAATTTGGCGGCAAACTACGACGCAGTCTCTGTGGATGAGGATGGAAAAGGAAATATTACAGATTTACTGGGACTGTCAGTTTAGGCTGTGTTTTTTACAATTTAAGCAATAACTTCAAAATGTTAATGGACGATAGCTTTAATAACTTTTGAATAAACTCGAATAAATTTGAAATACATTGAAAAAAGAATCAATTATACAGATGACTACTATACAACAGTATACTTTAACTGTTACTTGTCTAAACAGCTTGAAAATTGGCTTAACGCAAGCTCACATTTGCCTTCAACTTACTTTTACTTGCACAAGGTAACACCATAGCTGTATTTGCTTTCCACAGATTTCAACTTCACTATTCTTATTTTAATTGTAATTGCTAATCACTACCTACTCTATGTTTATCTTCTATATATACACTAGAAGAATGTTTCACAATTCAATTGCCAGCGGGCAATGAGAAGATCGGGGCACATTTTGGTAAGCCTGGTTGCCGAAGCAAGCTCATCTTTTATGTACATATCAAACTTGCTGGAATTGAAAGGTAGTCATAGAGAATTTAATCTGCAACGCTGGAAGGAAAACGAAGACTTTTTACCTTTTCATAATTCTGTGAATTTGTGCAATGTACGACATCACGTTAATGTTTAATCACGTCTGCTAATGTTGTTTGTTTGTGCATATCTTTCATTCAACTATTTCCAATGATTCTTAACCCTAGGCTTCACTTATTATCACAGACTTATCATTTAACTCAATAACTTCTGAGCGAAAATCAATTCAGAAAGAATATTCCTTGGTTTTGACAGGCAAAAAAGAAAAAAAATAGGGATTATTTTTCAAAACACTTATCTGAACCATGCTCAGTTGCCCAAGCAATTACTGAGGCCCACAAGACTGTGTCAAATGAACCTAGTTGAACAGGTTAATAGTGAAACAACATGTAGCGACAATAAACTCCCACATGTTACAAATGTCATGTCCACATTCGACTTGGGAGGCAACGTAACCACGGTAACCTTTCAAATTTGTGTCCAGGAGGCTGCCATTTTGTCCGAGGTGTGATCTTGTAGTAATTTCTCCAACCAGGGCGAGGGGGTTCAATACCTTCAATCTAAAGTTTGTTCTGTGCTATTCATGTCAACATTAAGAGTTTGTTTGTATTAATTTACAGGTCACTGAACATTACATATCCACATGAGTCATAAATGTGGACATTAATGTCAAATACTAAAACATATCCATGTGAGTCACAAATGTGGACATTAATGTACACACACTTTAACATATCCACATGAGTCACAAATGTGGATACTAACATTTATACACACAATGTAACATACCCACATGAGTCATGTGGACATTAATGTACAATAAAATGAACATACCCACATGAGTCACAAATGCGAACATTAATGTACACACACTGCAACATAGACATATGAGTAATACATACTGTGTGTGGAGCGTACACATGCAGTACATTATACCCACATGCGATTAGCATGTGGGGGACATTTGGGTAAGTTTTGTTCTTTGGTTATGAGAAGAATCATGTTATTTACCTAGCATATGTAAACTAACTGCACGGCAATTGCATGTAGGCACATTCAGTAACACCTATACGCAGCCCCAAACAGCTCAAGTTACACAGACTCAGAAATCCATCAAGGGAATTACACTTCTCAATATAGGCAGAACTCATAGTCATTAGTGTTAAACATCCAAAAGAATCTAAACAATTTGGACAGTATTGATATATTTTGTGCTATTTCTGAGGAGCATAAGCTTGAAGCTAGGTTTGCATTCTAAACTAGTCAGGCATTCTGATCGGAGAGCACTTAAAATTAGGAGAGTCCAGCCTTGCAACTGTAAATATGAACATACTGTATACGTATGAACATATTCTATATACATATATAGGAGAGTCCAGCCCTGCTACTATAAATATGAACACATATATATGAACATATTCTAGGCAGCCTGGTGAAAAATTGCATTCAATTCGCTCATACAATTTTTTGAGATTAGCTGTGATTTTACAATTTTGTACCAAACATGTGATGTCATAGTTGCATACACCAACAACAAATTTGATTTCTGTCTTAATTTTTCACTCTATTGTTATGACCTTGCCTTTGATAATGGTTCAAATTCACCGAAGGTTGTGTAAAGGCGATCATATAGCAATTATTGTACATAGTGTATTCATAATGTGATCCTCTCCCACTTTTGAAGTGATAAAGTTGATGCAATTCTTGAGATAAAACGAAGCTGGCAGATTTATCGATGTAAATCTACGTCACTGCACATTTTTGCTTCAAGCTCACTAATTGTGGTACAAAAACGTTTCAAATTTGAGATTAATATCTCAACAACTTAAATAAATGGAATGCAAGCTGCAACAAGATGCTTACAATTCATGTTCCTTTCGTCTGTCAAAATTAAACCGTACTCCAGGAATATTTCACTTTCTTGAGTAGATTTTCTATGTTATTTGATACTAAGATTCACATGAAGCAGTCAAATTGAGAGCTTTCGTAGGGGTTCGCGTCTTTTCAAATTATAGAGAAAGATAAACTGGTGATTAATAATTTTGACATTTTCCAATTTTGCCTTGTAGATCATGTGATTTAACATGAATGTGAAAAGTGTCTGTGCATACATGTGGCAAAAAAAATATTTGAAATTAAATTTATAAATTGATCTAATTTATTTAATCAATATTATTTTCTCGGTAACAGGGAATAAATTATGGTTCATTTTTGTGGAGCAATTTTAAAGTCTATGAAATTTGTCCCTTGTAAAATACTATGGTTCCTTTGTATTTAAGACACTGCTGTGCATCGATCTTTGGATTTGTAATAATTAATTATAATAATAATTAATAATGATAATTATTTAATAATTAATCATAACGATTAATTATACTTATTTTATTATTTTAAATTCCTAATTAATAATTTTTAGATAAGTATTTAATTAATTATAATTATCATTAATATTACTGAATAATTAAAAAAATATTATTAATAGTAATATAATTAATATTGATAATTTTTTTTTAAATAATATTAATGTTAATATCAATATTAATCATATAAATAATGATCATATAAAAAGATCAGAACTTCAAGAAGCATGTTCTTTATCTGATATAATGTCGACATTAGCCTACCACTAGTTGGCTATGCCCTAACTTAGACCTATACCTACAAAGCTCCCAAAAGTCAAACATTGTCATACATGTTTCCGTACTTCAAAGTTCTGCTTCTCAAATTAACAGTGTCTTGAAAACCTTTTGATAATACAGGCCATATAAAATCTATTCAAGGACTGCATGTTGCCTGCAGGGGGCACTTAATTAACGTGCCCACCACATGTGCTTCAAGGAGTACTGTAAGTTCCAACAATAGACTAATAATTTGCTATCGTAATTTGGACCTGCACTATGAGGCTATATCTTGTAGTTTTGTGTTCACAATCACAGCAAGCTCTGAAATGAACCTCAATTATTATTTTTTTATTTTTTTTTTATTTTCATGGTGTAAAAACTCATATACACTTGAATAGTTTGATCAAAACACAAAGACACTCTCTCAAAGATGTTAAAGTGTACATTGGGATGGATTTCTTAATATTCTTCTAATGAGATCTGAATAGAATGTGTGGGCTTTTAACAATGCATTTACTAACAAAGAAAGTACTGCGACCTTGAAACATTGGCTTATTACATGTACAGTACCTTCATAAGTTCATTTGTAATTAGCTACTTGATTGTGAATATATATAAAGGACATTTTCACTTTCTTTCAGATGTGATTCTTCTAAACTTTGAAGTTTACACCGAGAAGCAAGAGTATATACTCAAAGCCCCAGACTGGTAAACATTATAATAGCAAATATGAATGTATACAGCAAAAAAAGGTCTGCTCATTTTTCTGCCCTGACAAATTTTGTCATCAGAATTGAGAGTTTTTTCAACTCCATTTGTTTGCAAACTAGAGCAAACCAACCAGCCAAAAAAAAAAAAAAAAAAACGTTCCTTGTTTATAATGAAGCTGGCTTTATTATTAAGCGACTCAACGAGACAAATTATGACCACCCATTACGCTTTTACTGATCAGTTGAAATAACCTATAAACTTCGCCTTTGATGTGAAGGCTGGCAATTCAGTGTCCCCGTCGTCGAAATAACATAAAGTAGAGAATCTTTTAAGATGAACACTCATGCATGCATGCCACAAACACGCTCGCATGCATAGCGGGAATGACAACTTTGCCATATATATATTCCGCTGATCATTTAGATATGGCACTTAATGGTTCTCTTGGCTTTTTACTTCTGATGCTATTCAAAGTAATATTCTAAATGATTTTCCAGCGAATAAAGAGAGCTCTGCGATGCCCTTTTGTCGAGCAAATTTTGGCCGGCAGTGCATGAGAAAGAAATGCGTTTCTATTATGGTGGAATTACTGCCGTGCTGGCTAAATTCTTGAATGACTGTCAAAATTAATAAGATTTGATTGCTCAACTTGCTGGCGGCGCTCTGTTGCCTAGGATATGCTGATCGCGGTTACGTGGATGCATGACGTGGTCGTTACACACGTGTCTAGTGATCGCCGTCCAAATTCTCGAGGAACGTTTTCGACGCAAATTCTAAAAGATGTGTTTGACACTATGGAGTGCAGTATAGACATAAGCAATGCATCCTATACACACATAATGCAAAGCATGACCAAAATGCATGCCCATGATTCAAGCCCCCCCCCCCCCCCCCCGGTCCCAAAAAAAAAAGAACTTTGCCTAAAGTTTGCCCAACTACCTGTCCTTGGCATATTTAGTTTGCTACTATAGCATTGAATGCCAGATACCAATTAAGCTTCAAAATCATTTTCTATGTTTTTTTTAAATCTTCAGCTTGCATTACAAGTGTACAGTGACCTTGAAGGAAATATTTCTCTTAAGGTTGTCAATGCTTGGGGAGTTCATGACTATATAAGATTTCGATAACCAAATCAAAACCCTTTAACATTAGCCAATCATTCCTGCTGGAGGCCACCCTGGAATTTACAGGACAATTAATTTTGCAAACTACATGAGCGAGTAATACATTAGCATATATACACCTTGGTTGTGTAAAACTACTGTTATTACTCATAAGTAATAGCTAAAACAAGTAAATTTACCACATTCTGCACAGTCAGTTTTTTAAATGTCATGTGCGCAGGAAATAATTTTAGTATATATTGCTGTTTTGAAGGTTTTACTCTTGATTCAGAGCAAAAAGACTGCTATTTCCTCTTTGAACTTGCATTGACGGCAATTTGAGCGTTTCAGTTGTAGCATGTTGCAATCTGATACCAAATGAATTATTACACGTTGTGGGCAAGCTAACCGTTAGGAATTATCATCTTTATGTGCAACTTGTTGGGTAATACCATGGCTATCTAATAATAATAATAATTACTATAAAAAAATAATAAACGGCCGTCCAACTGGTGAGCTAGCTACAGCAGTAATGTTTCTATAGGTATGTTGAGGTTTTGAAGATATTCACCTTTAAAATATGTTAAAACCCTTTAACGCTCCTTTAATTAACATCGGTTCCTCAGTGTTCCCCTAACTGTTCACCTTTATTTTTATATTTTTATATTTTTTTATAGTTTTTTATTTTTTATTAGAAGTTCAAAAAGATGAGCAAAGACATTTAATGTAACAATGGCATTCGAACCAGTGACCTCTGGATTTTACAAGGTCAGAGGTCACTGGATCGAATCCCCTCTGTAATCCTCTTTAAAAGTCCTTCACTCTCTCTCTCCCTCTCTCTTCCATTGTCTAGAATTTCCCAGTCAATTTCCATGATTCATATTCCTCATATAAATTTTATTAAGTTCTAATAATTACTCATCCCTGGAAGCACATGGTCTTTTTAACTTGATAAAGAACAAGCATCCTCCCACTTACACTTGCGTGACATTGGACACTATTAAGTCCTTGACACATTTGTAACATACACTGTAAACGTGCCATCATTTGAGGCCATAGGTCTCTCACTGTACATGCATGCATGCTCCCATTGAGTTTTGTGTTGCATCTGAGGAAGTGACCAAATTGCTCTACAGGTGAACTAGATTAGTATTCTAATCACTTTTAATAGTTTGATGACCCTCACCTGTTTAAAGGGTCAAGATTTCTATTAGAGAATTGAAAGTGTCAATACATATGACCGTGTGTTCTAAAGGTCAACGACATATCATACTTATTTCTGTGCCTAGAGTTGTCCTTTAAGATAAATAGATTTCTAGGAGTCCTATAAAGTTTGTCTAGAAGAACAAAAATCTGTTCAGAGTAAATTACCACCCGTTCAGTTAATACCAAGACCAGAAAAAAATTTCCCTATTATATATGTCAAAGTCTCTAAGATATAAATTAATTTATCTGTAAAATTTTGGGATGCGCAACTGCTATTTCAGGCATGAAATCAATACATTTTTTTTTCATTATTACAACACCCGATACCTTTCCTACTTGGCACACCTGGATATGGCATGTCCCAATTAGCTTCAAAATGTGACGACTTTATTATGTATACTGCAGGACGAAAGTGACACCTCCACATAAATTGAGGAAATTTGAAAAGACAATCCGGCAGTGACAGAGAGCTAAATATTGACATAAAAGTTTAATATTGTCCCGGAGAAGAAAACTGTTGCCAATGACCGTGCGCTGAGAAAGGAAACCTAAATTTAAAACATTGTATTTGATTTAGAATGTGAAACTTGGACGAGTTTGGCTGTATACAGACGTAAACTATTTATTTCCTTTTGATAGCGCCACGTTGCCATGACAGTTTTCAATTCTGAGCCGTCGTTATATCAATATGTCAATCCATCATCATGTACACACACCTCAATCATTTACAGACAATAATCACGTTTAATACCTGCTTTATACACTAGTTTTGTGCCATTGCACTTTACTATCGACCTAGTCAACCAAAAATTAATCGTCACCTTCTTGGGAAAATGTTTGTCTGATCCATGAGTGGGCAATTATTCAATACTTTATATAACAATTCAGAAAAACTTTGTGTCCCACAAAGATTAATGTAATCATTTATTTCCTACATCTGGAAATCTTGGAAGCCAGCTTGTTGCCTTTGTAACTACCTCAGAGGACCTTTTCTGGGGAACTATATTCAGGGGACCCTCTGCTTTGATTTAATTGGGCTGAGTTTGGTACCAACACCTCATATTTGACAAATCCAATTAATCCCAGAGGATGCAGAGCTTTAAAGTTAGCAGTAAAAAAGCTTGTGCTGAAGTTTAAATGTCACAGTTTCCAGCTATTAATTGATATGTGTATACTAAGTATATATCTCATTTAATTAATTAATTGTAATGAACTATACCTTGCATCATATTGTCATTATTAAAGTTACTGTACATAAAGTTGTAGGTCCCTGATTTGTTCCCAGGTTCTACGTCATTCCTGCTCATTCTAATGAGTAACATGCAGTTTGGCACATATATCCTGAATAGTTAGTTAATTACTGGTTACACATGTAGTGCATGAAGGTGTAACTTTAATCAAAATGTACAACAATATTAGGAAACTTTGTCAAAAATTACCTCATTTACATAATTAATTGCAAATGAACTATTTTGCATATGAACATGTAAAAGTGTAACTTTAATCCAAATATACTGCATTATTAGGAAACTTTGTCAATAATTACTTCATTTAAATAATTACTTGCAAATGATTTTTTTGGCATATGTGTATGTAACTTTAATCCAAATATACTACAATATTAGGATACTTTGTCAATAATAATTAAGTGCAAATGAACTATGTTGCATGTACCTGTACTACATGTATGTGTATTACTTTAAGACTACAGACTGCAATATTAAGAAACTTTGTCGATAAAACTTGCAATGAAGCTAATGCATCACATTTATGGGAGACAATTAACATTTTCTGCTACTTGTGCTGGTCCACTCTTAACACGAAACTCTCATATTTGAATCGTACGAATTTAATTACATGGATTCCATTTAAAAATAACTAAAATCGGAGGTTAATTACGTTACCAATAACTCATTGTTTGAACATCCATCTTATATAATACTGTCGAAAACTAATTTAGCACAAAAGTCTCGACTCCCATGTATAATTGAAAAGTGTCCAACGGCGATTTAGCTACGCTATGGTATTTTTAAGATTATAATAATTAATCTCCTTCCTTAACTAATTTATGTAATTACCTATGACTTCTCGTCATTTCAAACTGGTACAGACAAGTTTTTGTCACGACATTACATGGTAATGAAATGCATCCCATGCAGAAACTAATATTCAAGATGTCAAAAGGAATGATACTGTATGTGTGTAACTAGGAAATCCAGCTAGTACCGGTCTTATCTAGCTACCGAGTGAAATATACGCTATGATTCATCGTATCCTAGCTGGGGGTCTATTTCGAGGGGTCTAAATAAAAACCCTGGTTCGTCCACCCTGGATTTTCATTTGTCAAACTTTGGCAAATATTCCCTTTCTTTTTTTCTGTTGAATAACTGAGAATTGGCATTATTATGGCTGCTAATTTAGAAACACAGCAAGTATTCTAATTTGGTGTTTTAAATATAAACCGAAATAAGCTGATGTCGAGATAAGGTCAGATATGTACAGAGAATATGCCCAAAATGACTTGACAAAAAAAGGTAACTCAATTTCATCAGACAGAGTCTGTCCGTATGCTTCTGCTGTGGGGGGA